>JAMCCL010000745.1:0-18593 GCA_024516035.1 Bactericera cockerelli
GATACTATTTAGGTAGTATTAGCACGTGCTATTATCATGCTATTATACTGTCTTTTAGCGCTATTTTACCGGTATTTTAGCGCTTCGACGCTATTGAAGCGGTAGTGACATAATATCGCCTATAAACGTAAGACGCCATTTTTCGGTTCATTACTGATCTGTAAAATAATTGTTTCTTTTGCTTTTGTGAAAACTAAAAAATCTAAAATTCTATTTATTCTCTTGATATTATCGTTTTTCCTAAGTTGAAAACATAAATTATTTGGCCCTGTTATACCTCAAACCTGACTTCATGAAATAACCTCCTTGGATTTAAAGTGGTAAGATTTAAATATTTGCTCTAATAAAACAAACAAAAAGTTGACAGAACTTACAAAGTACCAAGTGGAAATTCACCTGCCCACAATTCAAGGCATTGTACTATATAATTGAGAACTTTCATTCATCTTGCTGTGATCAAACTAATTAGCATTATCCTGGAAACCCCAACAGGAAGTCTAATTCTATTGAAGTTGCTGATTGAATACAATCATTGTCAGACTACAGTGAGGTGATAAAAAATTCAACCACTTGCTAAATCTAATCCAAGAAGTCCTACTGCCTCACTGTTTGAGGAAGGAGCAACGGTGCAGCTTGAGTCTCATAAGTATCCATATCCAACAAGAAAGCTTGAACTTCAACACATAGAAGCCAGAAAACTGAATTCTCCAGCTTTTCCAGCAGCTTAAAACTCCATTCCAGATTCAATAAGTAGCAATCATTGCCTGTCCAGAAATAATTTACTTTATTTTCATTTTGATCTTATAATTTAGGTTTGATTTACATTAGATGAGATCTCTAGGCTTTTGTGAAGTGGTTTTTAACCAAAAAATTTAAATAAAATTGATACATTTCCCTTGATTTTTCTTACAATCTTTATTTCATACGTCAATCCCTTCTGAAGGTTATTTCAATCAATCAAATGTTTATTGTGAATAATAATATACAAAGTATGTGTTTCACATTTATCTTAAATTACTAATTAGAGAACTTAAACTAAATAAAAACCAATGCGCCAAAGGCAACTAGTCTCAGGCATCAAGTGGCCCCGGGAAAGGGAGAAGCAAAAGGAGAAAAAGTAAAAGAGAGATAGCAAAATGTGAAGTGTGGTGATAAGGGAGCCAGTGAAGATAATGAGAGAAGAGTTGTATTAAATTTGTTATTTTCAATATTCTGCAGAATATTATTTTGAATATTCTGTATTTGTTCCGAGTTCCTACACCTTGAATGAGACTTATAGTAACAACTAAATAGACTTGTGTTTATGAGAACACAACTCAACTCAATTTTTAATTCATCTGTATACTTTCATAGTACCTACTAACAAATCATACCAAAGAACAGATTTGATTATCATCAGTATTAGTTAAAAATAAGCATTATCTTTATTACTAAGAATTGTCTTTTTAATGCAATTTACAGGACTATCCTAAAAGTAAACAGATTAATTTCTAAGCTGTCTTATACATTTTGATTGAATTGTTTACCATAAGATAAGCTTTAAAACATAATTTTTGCTAAAATTGTTACTATCTGAATTAATTTTTTCCTTTCTTATTAATTTTTTTATCAATGCTTGGTAGGAAATCAATACTTTACCCCTAGTAATTTTAAAATCTGTTGCTATTATTCATCAATATGGTATCCAAAGATTCCATTCCAACCCAGCCTGATTCTGGGAAGATGTTTTAGAAATAAGTAATGGAGAACCTTGTAATGCTTCAAAACATTCAAGTAAAATCAGGCATAGTGGTTAGTTTTAACACAAAGTGTTTTTCATCCTTACATGCTTTTGAAGGTAATAAGAATAGCCATATTATACTGTTTCTTATGGTACACATTTATTACCCATGAGCTATAGTTATTGGTCTCCTCAGTATCACATACATTTAATTAGATTTTAAAACACTAGCAATGATTAATTTAAAAAGTGTGTTCAATTGTACCTGATTTGAAATATTTTACCTACTGTTTTGTTTTGATTTTATTAAATTAGTTCTTTAAATAAATCAAATTCGCATTACTTTAAAAAATACTATGTTTTATTATTTCTTTACATATTTTATCAATAAAAGTGTCTCTGATATTAGAGTCCCAAACTCAGACACTTTTATTGATTAATTCTTTATTTGGCTTTGAAATTCAAACAGTATTCCGATATGTAAATTTTAGTGTATTCAGGTCTGAAAGTCACTTCATAAATGGTTTAAATCAAGATGGACATTTTACATAAATGAGCTTCTAAAAAATGTCGCCTGCGGTGCTTTAATACGTCTGTGAGTTTGTATTGCACTATACTAGAGCTCAAATTCATAGAAATGGTGGAAATAAACTAAAAAATCTGGTGTGACACCAGGAAAGCTCATCACTTGAAAAAGGTCAAATTCAACCACTGGTGACTCAACGGTAACATTTAGCTAAAAATCAATGTAAAATTCGTAATCAGCACCTGAAAATCGTTGGATTTGATATGTCACAATCCCCGTCTAGGGTGAATAATAAAAAAGTTAATCCAAGGGACCCCCCCCCCCCCCAAATACAGGTATTGGTGATTCCATTACTTTCCTTTCTATAGGATAAGGAAAGTAAAAACTACATGGGATGAAGAAAAAAAAAAAAAAAAATACTTCAGAAAAGCATATATAATATACAAACTAATTAATGGGATTCTCTTTAGTAATTTATTTTTCTTCCTTGAAACTTTTTTTTGTACATTCTTTTACTCCAAGAATGCTACCCCATTTGTAGTTACTCGAGTAACTAAAAATGGAGTAGCATTCTTGGAGTAAAACTTTGTAAAAAAGAAAAGTTTTAAGGAAGAAAAATAAATTACTAAAGAAAATCCCATTAGTTTATCATGATAATGATCTGCTAAAAACGTGCTAGAGTAGCGTGCTTTTAGCATTCTTCATGAGAAGCTAA
Source organism: Bactericera cockerelli (assembly GCA_024516035.1). Taxonomy (NCBI): domain Eukaryota; kingdom Metazoa; phylum Arthropoda; class Insecta; order Hemiptera; family Triozidae; genus Bactericera; species Bactericera cockerelli. The sequence goes on from JAMCCL010000745.1 coordinate 2,962, forward strand.
AATTATGCTAAAAGCGCCAGTATAGTATCATGGAATAAAATGCTGCTAAAAGTAGTAATATTAGAAGGCTTTTAGCGTAACAATAGCAGATCAACTAGTGCTTGGGTATAATATTGCGCTAAAAACGTGATAATAGCACGCTCATACATTACGTGATAATAGCATACATTAAGCGTAATTTTAGCATCTGCTAAAAGTAGTAATATTAGAAGGCTTTTAGCGTAACAATAGCAGATCAACTAGTGCTTGGGTATAATAGTGCGCTAAAAACGTGATAATAGCACGCTCATACATAACGTGATAATAGCATACATTAAGCGTAATTTTAGCATCTGCTAAAAGTAGTATAAAAGTAGTAATATTAGAAGGCTTTTAGCGTAACAATAGCAGATCAACTAGTGCTTGGGTATAATAGTGCGCTAATAACGTGATAATAGCACGCGCGCTATTATACCCAAAAATGGGATAATAGCACGAAAAGAGCGGTCATAGCCATGCTATTAGCGTAATATAATCCTGCTAATATTGTGATAATAACGTGCTTAGCACATGCGCTACAGAATACCTGAATATTCTTTAAGTACGATAGTATCGTGCTAAAAGTATCTTTTTTGTTTAGGGGGTGCTCGCGTAACATGTACGCACTGTGTTTGATTTGAAGATGTGGATTTGGTGTTCTATTAAGAACAAAATAGAAAATTATAATGTATTGTATTTAATATAATCCTTATAAGGATTCGAAAGGATTTGCGAATAGTCAAAAATCCAGCGGCTTAACCAAACTTGGCGCGACGCGGAAATTTAGGTGATATATTTAAATAGCGGAAAAATTTAATGCTGGATTTTCATCTATACATTTTACTTATTTTTAATTAAATATATTATTTTGTTTAATTAAAAAATACATGTCTGTGCAAAATTTTCTATCTCTATTCAATGAGGACTTTGAAGATATCTTTAAACATAGTAAACATAGATAACATAATTATTAAAGTTTCAGCTTGTGGGCGTACGGCGTACACCGGAAGGCGTAGGGCTCGTTCATAGCGTTTTTTCAAAAAGAAGAAGAAAACGCCATAAAATGGTCCATTGTGCATCAATAATGGAAGCAGAAGTTTTCTGAATGAGCTCTTATTTCGCTGTATTAAAAATGGCCGAGGGAGGATTAGAGTGAATATTTTAAGGAGGGAATTCGATCTGTGCGTTAAAATTCCATCTGTGCGCTTGCGCAGAGGAGCAAAATAAATTAATAGAACTCGCCTAGTTGTTTATGTTGGAATATAAAATATAAATAAACTTTATTTTTGTATTGATTTTTCCATTTCCATTCCTGTTTCCCCCTGAAGATTAGATTTTTCGGTGTCTTGAAACCTCCCTCAGCTTTTATTCTAATCTTTTGATTTCCTTACTTCAATTTGATTAACCGTTGATCATTTTGTAAAATGTGTGTCTTTACGAAGCGTTAAACTTCTGGAATTTTATCTCTTCGAGGGCGACAAAAGTCAGGTGAGTATTTGGAGGGTATCCTGTACCAATCAAGCTTCATCTCCTATTTCGGATAACTTAACCGGTAAAATAAAACTATAATTTATCTTACACTTGAAAGCTCAACCCCGGCCCCATGAACTTTATCATGGTTTTGGACCTACTTGTCCTCTCAGAAACATTCCTTCTTATTGCACAAATAGACAGAAAAGGCTGGGTGCAACTTTTCAATGTATCAGTCAGTGAGTGGATAGGTATTTTCTTTTAGACAAGTATGAAGGTAGATTGGTAGATATTGTGATGTCCTATCTTTTAATTTACGTTCCTGGGGAAATAATAGGACCATGGGCTGTTCCCTCTCTCAATTGAGGTGATAAACAGGAACAGAAACCTCATCTCCCCAGATAGCTAGCTAATACCCAAGTGTTTTAAGTTGCTTGAAACAGATAACAAAGTTTATGACTCTATGATGTTTGGATCCATGTAAAATTTATGGGAAAGAACAAACTGGGAATAGTTAGTTAAGAACAAAATAAGTGGTTATCGTTAAACAGCAAGCTTAATATTGTTATTTTTGGCCAAGATGAGGTATATTTCACTGGGAAGGGCCATTTCTGGATGGAGTCTTATGATACTTTCAGAGAATACAAATGATAAAAAGAAAATGAGTTAGGTCTGAAAATTAAAATATTTTACTAGGTATTTAAATTACTTGGGCCCTAGTGCAGAGGCAGACATAATGGTCTCAAATATTAATTGACCAATTAAGCTTTTATATCTGGCAGTTGAAATTCAAATTTTTGTCACTTAGTCATTGATGTGGCATTGGAAAATCCATAATTAGTTAATTTTGCTTAGATTAATATTAGACCCAAATTACAATTATATCAACTGATTCTTAAATCTCATTTGCAGCCATCATTTTTTCTGTCTGTTTCGGAACCAACCAATGAGAGAGCTTGCAAATAGATAGATGTAAATAATTGTTTTTATTTTTAAACAAAAAATATTACAATGGTTGGCACTAAAATACATGGTATATAGTAACATAAAGATGTCAAACATTAGCTCAATAGCTCCCTCTGAGACTAATCTTTTTTAAATATATTAAAATAATCAATGAAACTTTTTGTAAATACATAATAATAATTGACAAAAATCACTGAACTTTAAATATTGATTTAAATAAACATAAGTAAACAAACACGAAAAGAATGAATATTTACCTTATTAAACAAAACCAAATTATTGTCTACATCAAAAGATAATTTAGGGCAAGATCAGTAGACATTAGATATCTGATCTGTAGAATTCATTAGGAATAGTATTATACATTTTTTGCATGCAACTATTTATGAGAAAATAAAAATGTATTATATGTACCTATAGGATAATAATTATAACAATACAGTACATTTATAAACCTCTCCATTTATTTCACCTCTTATTCATTTCTAAGAAAGGCTCAGCTTTAGAGCTGCCTGAACATAAAGATAAACATTATTGATGTCAGATCTGGATGGATAAACAACTAAAACTTTAATTGAACATTGACGGTCCGGTACTATCCATTTATTAATATAATGTGAGGGCTTGTAATATTAAAAGCAAACAACATTTCACCAGTGTGAAGATAGTACTTAAAATCTCAACTCCAATAACTAGATTAGCACTGGAATAATCAGTTAATTTCTCCATTCTTAAATAGTCAGTTAATTTTTCTATTAGGTTTAACAGATCTCTAGTTAGCACTCCAATTAGCCTTTGTCTTTGCACTAGGACCTTGAGATCCCAATTTTTAGTGCACTGTTATTACTTATTTCAATTTTAGGGAAGCTATTTTTAAGAAAAAAATTGAACTCAAACCTTATCATAGTCATACATTACTTGAAATTACTTGTGTTTTCAAAAGAATTTTGTAGTTTGGTGGGTTGGGTAAAGTTAACAAGGTGAGATATTACACATTAGATCTGTGAAAAAAGATTGTTTGTTAGGATGGTTGTGTGATGGTCTTAGCTGAGGTTTGCCCAGTCAACCCAGTTTAACCACCTGCACTAATTTTCACTCTGGAAAACTTAAGCTAAGACCATCACCCAAGCTATTCTAGCCAGCTCAACAAAACATATCTTTGTCTCTTTTCATCATTTTGGCAGTTTAAATAGTTAAATACTCAAATGTTCATGCATCATTATCATTTTCTTAGATTATTCTATGCACTCTCAGAAGGTTTCATAAGAATTGGTCCAGAAATGGCCCTTGGATGAGCACCATGGACCAAAGAAAAACTAATTCCATGTATTATTTATTTATTTTTTGCATGTGGCTTAGAGGCTTAACCATACAGCCATAGGTTGATGTTTATGTTTATTGAACAGTATTATCTTACTCCTGTTATATTTTTTGTTTCAGAGTAAATCATGGTGAACACTACAACAAAGTCATTGGACTCAGGAAACCACCCACCAGAGTCCCATCCAACCAATTCACCCCATAACCTTCCGCCCAATGTCTCTGGGCCTCCTCACCCTCCCAATGTAATGCACAACACTGCTCCCCCCACCCTTCAAGTATTCATCATACCGGAGGCCCTCATAGCCAGGCTAATCCTCAGCACAACTCCCACCCATCTGGGCTGCCCCATGGCATGCATCCATCCAACTTCCCACAGCACCCGCAACCCAATTCTCATGGACAACAAAACACCCAAGGGAATCTACACAATCCTCCAGGCAACCATAATATGCCTGGTAATCATAACATGCCAGGACATACCCAGATGATGCCTCGACCTCACCATCCCATGGGGTCTCAGCATCCATCCCCAGGCAATCAAAACCCTCCTGGTACTCCGCAACACCCTGGAGGTAACATGCACCATCAAATGGGCACTCCTCATCATGCCATGGGACCTCACACACCTAACAGAAGCATGGGTCATGCACCTCAGGGTCCTGCTCATCCTCCCAGTAATGTACCCCATGGTCACCCAGGACACAATACTGCCCATGGACCTAACATGGCGAATCCTGCTGGGAATCTTCCTCCTAATGCATCCCACACCTTTCAGCCTAGTCCACATGGTCATCCTAGCCAGGCACCCAATCCTAATCTTCCTGGTAATTTCCCCCAGCATGCTGTGGGCCATAATCACCCTCCCAATGCTAATGCACCTCCTGTTTCCACACTACCTGGACAGAATCAGATAGAAAGTAATCCTGTGTCTCACTACAATATGGCAGCACCCCATAACAATGGACTCATGCCACCACAGCAGAGCCAGCAAGAAAATCTGGCTGCTCTACAAAGAGCTATTGACACTATGAAGGAACAAGGGCTGGAGGATGATCCTAGATATCAACAGCTACTGGCACTCAAGGAAAGGAGTATTTCCAACAACCAAGACAGTGGAAAGCAAAGTTTCAACAGCCATCAACTGCAGCAACTCAAAGTTCAGATTATGGCTTACAGACAGCTGGCAAGGAATCAGCCATTGAACCAGCAAACTTTAATGGGGATACAAGGTGAATATTTAGATACACATGTTTACTATGAGTTAACATAAACAATTACTAATTAGGCACAAACCTGAGTTTTAAAATTATCTTTGACTCTTTAAATGTTATTAATTTACGAAATAAAGTGACATTAATTTCGGAACATTAGTTTTCTAATATTTTACACATTAGATTATATTAAATTGTTGTTCTAGTGTCAAAAATTATACCAAGGGGGAGTTGATGGTCTCTAACTGGGTTAGTAAATTATTGCTCAGATGAAGTATGGTTCCTTTGCAATTAATTTAAGCATCTTCAGAGCATTGTGTTGCTATTCCCAGCTCATCCCTGCCCACATATATGTGAATTATTAGCAAAATCTAACACTGAACATCATTTTTTGATTATTTATTTTTGCCTTTTTCCAAAATGTAGTAGATATCTACACATTCTAATTTTGTTGGTTTGATGTTAGTTGCTACATCAATATATAAATGTACTAAATTAATCATAATTTTTAATTTCTAGGGAAACGAACTGATTCAGAAAGTGGACCAGAACAGCCTAACCCACCAGTCCCACAAGCCCCTGGTGGTATGAAGATGGCTCGCCTCACACTACTCAACAAACCCATAGGATTGGACCCTATCCAAATGTTAACGGCCCGAGAGAATAGACTTGCCAACAAGATTGCACACCGCATCCAGGAGTTAAGTAATCTCCCCACCACCATGTCCAAGGACTTACGAGTGAAAGCTCAGATAGAACTACGCGCCTTGCGAGTACTCAACTTTCAGAGGCAACTCAGAGCTGAGGTGGTAGGCTGTGTGAGGCGAGATACAACACTGGAGACAGCTGTTAACTTTAAGGCGTACAAACGAGTGAAGAGCCAAGGACTGAGAGAAGCTAGAACAACAGAGAAGCTAGAGAAACAACGCAAACTAGAAGCAGAGCGCAAGAAGAGACAGAAACACCAAGAGTACCTAAGCACAGTGCTGCAGCATGTGAAGGACTTCAAGGAGTATCACCGGAACAACACGGCCAGAACACAGAAACTCAACAAAGCCCTCATTAACTACCATATCAATGCAGAGAAAGAACAGAAGAAAGAGCAAGAAAGAATCGAGAAGGAGCGTATGCGACGTCTCATGGCAGAAGATGAGGAAGGATACAGGAAGCTCATTGATCAGAAAAAAGACAAGAGACTGGCGTTTCTTCTCTCTCAAACTGACGAGTATATTCATAACTTGACTCAGATGGTGAAGGAACACAAAGAAGAACAACAGAAGAAGCTGAGCGAAGAGAAAAAGAAGAAGAGAAAGTCCATCAAGATGAAAGTCCTGGAAGGTAACTTAGATAAGCTGGATCTGGATGAGAGCTCTCAACTGGAAGAGCTCAGGATTACTGTCAAAGAAACCAACACGGATAATAAACTCAAAGGAGAGGATGCACCACCTGCCAAACAGATCAAGGCATGGCTGGCTGCACATCCAGGCTGGGAGGTGGTTATTGAAGACTCAGAAGAAGAAGGGAGTGGCGATGAAGAAGAAGAGGAAGAGGTTAAGAAGGATGAAGAAGAACCAAGCCAAAGTGGCGAAGAAAAGAAAACAGAAGATGATGAGTACAAGAACGCAGGGGAAGAAGCTACTTATTACAGCATTGCTCATACTTACCATGAGAAGGTAACAGAGCAAGCAAGCATCATGGTGAATGGAAAACTGAAGGAGTACCAGATCAAAGGTTTAGAATGGCTGGTCTCCCTCTACAACAACAATCTGAATGGTATCTTGGCAGATGAGATGGGTCTGGGTAAAACAGTGCAGACCATTGGTCTTCTCACTTATCTGATGGAGAAAAAGAAGAACCTGGGTCCCTATCTAGTCATTGTTCCCCTGTCAACTCTGTCCAACTGGGTGCTTGAGTTTGAGAAGTGGGCCCCCTCTGCTAATGTTGTCGCTTACAAAGGCTCCCCTCTAGCACGTCGCGCGCTACAGGGCAGAATGAAAAATTCCAAATTCAATGTCCTCCTCACGACATACGAGTTTATCATCAAAGACAAAAGTGTCCTGAGCAAAATTATCTGGAAGTTCATGATTATTGACGAAGGTCATCGTATGAAGAACCACCACTGCAAGCTGACTCAGACACTCAACAACTTCTACAACTCCTCGCATCGTCTCCTTCTCACAGGAACGCCGCTTCAGAACAAACTACCCGAGCTCTGGGCGTTGCTTAACTTCCTGCTCCCGTCCATCTTCAAATCCTGCAGCACCTTTGAACAGTGGTTCAACGCGCCATTTGCCACCACAGGAGAGAAAGTGGAGCTCAACGAAGAAGAAACAATCCTCATCATTCGACGTCTGCACAAAGTGCTTCGTCCTTTCCTTCTGAGGAGACTCAAGAAGGAAGTAGAGTCTCAGCTACCAGACAAGGTGGAGTACATCATCAAGTGTGACATGTCTGGGCTGCAGAAGTTGCTGTACCAGCATCTGCACAACAGAGGCATTCTCCTCACTGACGGCTCTGAGAAGGGAAAGACAGGGGAAGGGGGTGCGAGAGCTTTGAAGAATACAATTGTGCAACTCAGGAAACTGTGCAACCACCCCTTCATGTTCCAGAATATAGAAGAAAAATACTGCCAGCACATAGGTAAGTTATTTTTTTTTCTTACAATACATGCCTTTTTTTATCTTAATAAAACGCTTATGACTATAATAATGGTTTAGATTAGTCAAAACATGGTCGAAAATAAATGATTTTTTTTGGTTAGCTTATTTATTAACCACCCGCTTCGTCAAACCATCACACACAAATACACAAAATGTCATTTACCTAAGTCGAAAAAAGTGAATATTGTATTTTTTGTCTTTACTCGGCGTAGCTCAAGAATGGCTCACCAGAATTTCGCGATCGATATGTCAAATGATCGGTCGTCACTACAAATTTCGAGAAAAAAAATGTCATTTAGATCGGAAAACAGACCCTTCCTCAAGACAAAACTTGAGTAAGTTCATATCTCAAGGACGGTTTGGAATGTCGGGCTTTTGAATGTCGGACTTTTATCATTTTTTTGCTATCTCTTACGATTTTGCCTAAACAATTCGGACACACAAAGATACATACAAACTCCTTCCATTTTTCTCATTTATGTATTTAGATAAAAGTATTTAGAACCTCGTGTATCAGTTCCTGTGGTATTTTTCGAGCTTTACGAGATCCACTTTCTGGAGTTGACCAATTTTGTTCTAACAAGATGGACATTTTCCGCGAAACTCAGCGTGTTTGAAATTAGTTTTACTTCCTCTTGTTCTCGCAGGCCAAAACAACACTGTCGTTTCGGGTCCGGACATTTTCCGTACCTCAGGCAAATTTGAACTACTCGACCGAATCCTCCCCAAGTTCAAGGAGACAGGACATCGTATCCTTATGTTCTGTCAGATGACCCAGCTTATGACCATCCTAGAGGACTACTTCATATGGAGGGACTTCTCTTACTTGCGCCTGGATGGAACAACGAAATCTGAAGACCGCGGGGAACTGCTGAGGAAATTCAACGAGCCAGGTCAGTAAAAAAATCTCAACAGCGCCATTGGACGACGTAAAGGCAAAAAGTGAGTTCGGTGCAATTATTTTTCGCATGTACAAATTCGGTGCGGCTTAAGAAAGGTTCGGTTTACGAGTTCGGTGCGGTTGAAACAAATGATCTTATTTGATGTAAATCTTTAAAAATATTTAATTGAACATACAAGTACACATGCAAGTAAAGACATAAAATACATAAACCTAAGACTTTAGCAGATAGTTATATGGAACATTTTTACGAATTCAATTTTTTCGAGCGGACCCAACTTGTACATTTTTTTTTCTCGCACATAGCCTGTTACAAATACTGTTTACAAATTACATGAAATATGAAATACTACTCTTTAACTGACTATCTAAAACCAGGGCCGTATTTAGGGGGGGAGCCCAGGGGCCCGGGCCCCCCCCTCGAGCTTGGCCACCCCTCGAAATTTTCACTTGAACGCAGGCTCTCGTCCCGGGCCCCCCCTCGAAATTCTCACTTGAACGCACGCTCTCGTCCCGGGCCCCCCCTCGAAATTCTTACTTGAACGCAGGCTCTCGTCCCGGGCCCCCCCTCGAAATTCTCACTTGAACGCAGGCTCTCGTCCCGGGCCCCCCCTCGAAATTCTCACTTGAACGCAGGCTCTCGTCCCGGGCCCCCCTCGAAATTCTTACTTGAACGCAGGCTCTCGTCCCGGCCCCCCCCCCTCGATATTCTTACTTGAATGCCGGCTCTCGTCCCGGGCCCCCCTCGAAATTCTTACTTGAACGCGGGCTCTCGTCCCGGGCCCCCCCTCGAAATTCTTACTTGAACGCAGGCTCTTGTCCCGGGCCCCCCTCGAAATTCTTACTTGAACGCAGGCTCTCGTCCCGGGCCCCCCCTCGAAATTCTTACTTGAACGCAGGCTCTCGTCCCGGGCCCCCCTCGAAATTCTTACTTGAACGCGGGCTCTCGTCCCGGGCCCCCCCTCGAAATTCTTACTTGAACGCAGGCTCTTGTCCCGGGCCCCCCTCGAAATTCTTACTTGAACGCAGGCTCTCGTCCCGGGCCCCCCCTCGAAATTCTTACTTGAACGCAGGCTCTCGTCCCGGGCCCCCCTCGAAATTCTTACTTGAACGCAGGCTCTCGTCCCGGGCCCCCCTCGAAATTCTTACTTGAACGCAGGCTCTCTTCCCGGGCCCCCCCTCGAAATTCTTACTTGAACGCAGGCTCTCGTCCCGGGCCCCCCTCGAAATTCTTACTTGAACGCAGGTTCTCGTCCCGGGCCTCCCCTCGAAATTCTTACTTGAACGCAGGCTCTCGTCCCGGGCCCCCCTCAAAATTCTTACTTGAACGCAGGCTCTCGTCCCGGGCCCCCCTCGAAATTCTTACTTGAACGCAGGTTCTCGTCCCGGGCCCCCCCTCGAAATTCTTACTTGAACGCAGGCTCTCGTCCAGGGCCCCCCCTGCCTTGGACTTTTTCTAGGTACATTACATATCTACTTACGTACATGTTGATTCCTAAACATAATAAACAGTAAAAACCAACTACATTACAATATAATATTATGTACCTACCAAGTAGAATCCTAAAGGGAAAGTGCAAAGTGCTGAGTTCTGCTGAGAGCTCGCAAAACAATTTACAAAATAAAACATGGTGTTTTTGATTTATTTTTACTTTCCTTATCTTATAGAAAGAAAATTAATGGAATCACCCAAAATTTTCGATAGTGAGTTTTCAATTCCAAAACACGTTTTAGGGTCACCAGAGCCTAAATCCAAAGTTTCAGCCATTGTACTGTGTGTCTATCTGTCTGTCTGTAAACAGGATATATCAAGAAAGGTAGAATCTAGAGACTTGAAATTTGGCACAGAGGTCATAAATGTATAAAGGACGCAGCATGAAACTTTTGGAAAAAATCGGTGCCACCGTTGGCCGCTTTTTGACAGAATTTGGTAATTCTGGCTAAATAGTAAGAGATATGAAATTTTCATGAGAACAAGTTTTTCTTTAAATAAAAAAACATTGGGGGTTTGTACCGAATATTTTTTTTCATATCTTGAACTTTTTGGTACCCGTCTCTAATTACTGGTATTTTGGGAGAGTCCACCCGGACTAACCTTTTTATTATTTATCCTAGATGTGGGTTGTGACATATCAATTCATAGGTTTTTTTGAGGTTCTGAACACAAATTTGATAACCATTTTTTATCTTAGTAAGAACCTTTTAATTTCAGGTAAAAAATTGATGGGTGAAACGTAAAATAGTCACGTTTTTAAAGGTAAATGACATTTTTTCTCGAAATTTGAAGTGACGACTGATCAATTCAAAGTGAAAAAGTTCTAGGCAAAGATCTGAGCTTTTATTTGACATATCGATCGCAAAGTTCTGATGAGCTGTTCTTGAGCTACGCCGGGTAAAGACAAAATATTCGACACATTCTCTCTCCATGTGTGTTTTTCGACACATTCTCTCTCCATGTGTGAGTGTGTGTGTGTGTGTGTGTGGTATGTGTGTGTGTGTGGTATGTGTGTGTGTGTGTGTGGTTTGTGTGTGGTGTGTGTGTGTGATATGCTGGCGAAGCGGCGCGCCGCCTACACCTGCCGCGGCGGGTGTAACCCGCTAGTAATATTATTATTATTATACTATTTGGGCCCCCCCCTGACGAAAATCCTGGATACGGCCCTGTCTAAAACGGCTAAAGTTCATATATTTGAAAATAAAGGAGGCCTTGTTTAGATTGTTGAAATAAAGGTGGAAATAAATGAAATTGTCTTACCCCGACAATATTAACAAGACAATTTCTATTATATTATTTACCCTCTATGCGACACACACAACAGGTACTTAGAATTATAGACTCCCCTAACCTATTATATTCTCCTATGAAAGTATTGCTAACTTGTTTCACCTGCAGGAAGTACCTACTTCATCTTCCTGCTGTCCCCTAACCTATTATATTCTCCTCTAAAAGTATTGCTCACCTGTTTCACCTGCAGGAAGTACCTACTTCATCTTCCTGCTGTCCCCTAACCTATTATATTCTCCTCTAAAAGTATTGCTCACCTGTTTCACCTGCAGGAAGTACCTACTTCATCTTCCTGTTGTCCCCTAACCTATTATATTCTCCTCTAAAAGTATTGCTCACCTGTTTCACCTGCAGGAAGTACTTACTTCATCTTCCTGCTGTCCCCTAACCTATTATATTCTCCTCTAAAAGTATTGCTCACCTGTTTCACCTGCAGGAAGTACCTACTTCATCTTCCTGTTGTCCCCTAACCTATTATATTCTTCTCAGAAGTTTGCATAAGCTTAGGAGATAATATTAAGAAATATTATTATTGCACAAAGAAAAAGAACTATTTTATTCAATTCAATTCTAAAAGTACTGCTCACCTGTTTTACCTGCAGGAAGTACCTACTTCATCTTCCTGCTGTCCCCTAACCTATTATTATCATCATCATAGGGTGGCGTCATCGTGAACGATGGTAGCCAGACAGTGGATGAATGACTCAGCACTTCTACCATTGTCCTTACAAGGAGGCTAATAATTGACAAGGGCCCCCAGAACCAAGCCAATGCTGGTTTACTCCCTGTTTATAGTCCCCCAGCCAGACTGCTGGTCTACTCCCTGTTTATAGTCCCCCAGCCAGACTGCTGGTCTACTCCCTGTTTATAGTCCCCCAGCCAAAAACCTATTATATTCTCCTCTAAAAGTATTGCTCAACTGTTTCACCTGCAGGAAGTACCTACTTCATCTTCCTGCTGTCGACGCGCGCAGGAGGTCTGGGCCTGAACCTGCAAGCCGCCGACACGGTGGTGATATTCGACTCTGACTGGAATCCCCACCAGGACCTGCAAGCCCAGGACAGGGCGCATCGCATTGGGCAGAAGAATGAAGTGCGCGTGCTCAGACTCATCACGGTGAACTCTGTGGAGGAGAGGATCCTGGCTGCGGCCCGGTACAAGCTTAACATGGACGAGAAGGTCATTCAGGCAGGTGAGTGCAATCCAACACTATTCAGGCAGGTGAGTGCAATCCAACACTATTCAGGCAGGTGAGTGCAATCCAACACTATTCAGGCAGGTAAGTGCAATCCAACACTATTCAGGCAGGTCAGTGCAATCCAACACTATTCAGGCAGGTGAGTGCAATCCAACACTATTCAGGCAGGTGAGTGCAATCCAACACTATTCAGGCAGGTAAGTGCAATCCAACACTATTCAGGCAGGTCAGTGCAATCCAACACTATTCAGGCAGGTCAGTGCAATCCAACACTATTCAGGCAGGTGAGTGCAATCCAACACTATTCAGGCAGGTCAGTGCAATCCAACACTATTCAGGCAGGTGAGTGCAATCCAACACTATTCAGGCAGGTCAGTGCAATCCAACACTATTCAGGCAGGTGAGTGCAATCCAACACTATTCAGGCAGGTCAGTGCAATCCAACACTATTCAGGCAGGTGAGTGCAATCCAACTTCCATCGAATCAACATCTAAACTCTCCGCTCCCGAAATTTTCAAAATTTTAAATCATCAAGTTTAATTTTACAAGTATTTTACATACGATACCATAGTATGTGTAAGATTTTACAATCTCATAATGTCACAAATATAATGTTTGAACTCACAACCTTCACAAGACACTGTTGAATCTCCCGAATGCCATAAATCCTTCCGGAGACGTGGCCTAACGAACCATATTCGCCGTATGCATGGTAATCTGTCAAATGGTTCTAATCAGCAACCTGATGAAACAAATGTACCCGATGATTTACAAAATGAAAGGCTTGAAGATAAACTATCGGCATTAAAACACAATGTTCGTCTTTTAAAACGTGTTCCAAAGGGTTCAAGGATCATGTGTGCCGGTGCTCTGGCAGATTGTATTGAAACTGTTGTATCGAACAATGACAAAACAGCATGGGTAAAACTAATCACTTTTTCTTATCAATGTCTTTGTGTACCTCAAAAAAAGGATAAGAAATCTTTGACAACTCTAGTAAAGGAAAATATTTCAAATCGCGAGTTACCTGTCATCAGTAAACAGAAAGTTCACAAGCATTGCACACTTGAAAAACGTGTTGAAATGAAGATTGAAGAATATGATGTTAAAGGGGCTATGCGTATCATCTCTTCGACTGATACCCTTGCTGAGGTTAATGATGAGAACTATGAGAAACTCAAAGCCATGCATCCTTTACCGAGCAGACCACTTGAAATGCCCGATGGTCCAGATGATAACACACCTTACCTTCATGTTGATGAGAACAGAATTATCAAGGCCATTTCTTCTTTTCCTAATGGTAGTTCTTCAGGAATTGATGGTCTTTCCCCACAACATCTCAAGGATTTAATTTCAAAATCTGCTGGGGAAAATGGTTCAAAACTTCTTAAAGCAATAACGAAGTTGATCAATCTAATGCTAGTAGGAAAAGTTCATACTGACATCTTGAAGTATTTGTATGGAGCTAATTTATGCGCCCTTAATAAAAAAGATGGTGGTCTCCGCCCAATTGCTGTGGGTTGCACGTTTAGAAGATTAACAGCAAAAGTAGCTATTACATGTGTCCAAGAAAAATTGAAACAATATTTGCAACCATTCCAACTGGGGTTTGCGTGTAAACAAGGATGTGAGACAATTATTCATGCATCGCGAGTTTTCATTGAACAACACAAATCATCAAATGAGACAATTTTTCTCAAAATTGACTATAAAAATGCCTTTAATTCAGTAGAGAGGGACACCATCTTACGAGAAGTAAAAGAACATATTCCGGAACTTTACCCCTTCCTCTGGCAATGTTATGCAACACCTTCCCTCTTACTGTTTGGAGATAGAATGATCCAATCCGAGGTAGGGTCTCAACAAGGTGATCCTACGGGCCCTCTAATTTTTAGCCTAGCTATTCATCCAATAGTCAAATTACTGAGATCAAAATTTAAATTGTTTTATTTGGACGATGGAACTCTAGCGGGTGACGTTGAAACTCTCCTTGAAGATGTGAAAACTCTGACCATAGAATCTATGAAGATTGGTCTACAATTGAACACATCTAAATGTGAGGTTTTCTATCCTTCAGGATCAATTGAGGAAACTAGCGAGAGAGATATAAAAAATTGTTTACCTGGTTTAAAAGTAGTCTCCCAAACGGAACTTACACTCCTAGGCGCTCCGCTTCATGAATCCGGTTTCAGCATGCCTCTACAAGAACGTCTAAAGACAATGCTTCTCATGTTTCAACGCATTAAGAATGTTTCTAGCCATGTGGGTTATTTCTTGTTGAAAAACTGTCTTGGCATTCCAAAGATGATGTACACCATGAGAACCACTCCAACATTTTTGATGCCGGATATCCTCAATGAAATGGACTCTGCAATGAAGGAATGCATTGAAGACATCTTAAACATACCACTGAATGAGACACAATGGGATCAAGCTAGTCTACCCATCAAGTTGGGAGGCATGGGGATTCGAAAGATGTCTGAGATCTCCTTACCGGCCTATCTTGCTTCATGTTCTGGGGTCAAATCAGTCATCTCCACTATTTTAAACACTACAGTTGATGATCTGAAGTTGAACTCTTGGGATGAAGCAATGGAAGCATGGTCTGGAAGTGTGGGAGAAATGCCACTAAACACTGTGTCACAAAAAGAATGGGATGAAAAGTTCCTTTCAAAAAGGCTAGAGAACGAAAATCTAGTGGATCCCATTGACAAAGCAAGAATGAAGGTTTTGCGAGAACCAGAAGCTAGCGCCTGGCTGCATGCGTACCCTTCTAAACTCGTTGGTACTTTCATGGACAACAACACCATTCGCGTATGTATGGGATTACGACTAGGATGCGATATTTGCCGTCCATATCAGTGTGCTTGTGGGGTAACTGTTGACTCAAAAGGACTACATGCATTGAGTTGTAAAAAGAGCGCTGGTCGCTATTTCCGACACGCTGCGGCCAATCAAAGTATAAAAAGGATATTGGCAACCATAGAGATACCTTCCATCCTAGAACCAAGCGGTCTCATCAGAGAAGACGGCAAGAGACCTGATGGAATGTCTGTTGTCCCATGGTCTAGAGGTCAATGTCTCGTATGGGACTACACA
>JAMCCL010000746.1:0-18578 GCA_024516035.1 Bactericera cockerelli
TTTATACTTTTCAACATTTTCTTTGTTGAATGAGGTATATTTTTTTCGAGTTGTTTCTCTTGTATGTTCTTGATTTCACATATTTTCAAAACTTCACGGCAGTAGGTTATCAGGTTCAAAGTATCACATGCTTTGTATGAAAGTAAAGGTTTGTGATCATAGTCTACCACAATAAATTCCAAGTGAAAAATATGTTTGCCTTTTTTATTTTCATAGTGTACTTTCCTTTGACACCCAGTGTTGTTCCGTTGACAGCTCGAAGTACAGCATTAGACAAACATAACTGAATATTTTCTACTTCCAATATGTTACATAGTGTTTTTTTCGCAATGATGCTACATGTAGCTCCAGTGTCTAATTGAAATGATGTGGTTTTAACCTTGCTATTAGGTAGGATTACATTTAAATTGATAAATACACCTTGATCTTTAAAGTGATTCACTTGTAATATTTTCTGGTCAACATCATCATTGTTTGGCACATTATGATGAACATATTTTATGTTATTTCTTCTTGTCTACAAACAGTGGCAAAGTGTCCTTTTTTATCACATTGATAACAAATACTAGTTCTTGCAGGACATTCCTCAATTTTATTATGCCATTCTCCGCCACAGTATGCACATTTTTTCTGATTTTTCGTATGTCTGAATTTCTTGTTTTTAAATTCCACCTTGTTGATTTCATTTTGTTTATCTTTTAAAAATTCTAACTGTTTCTTTGTTTCTTCACTTGATTTGCAAATATTTATAGCTTCTGAAAGATCAATATTTTTCTTTAACCAAAGTTTTTCCTTCAATTTGACATCTTTGATAGAACAAATAATTTTGTCTAAAAGAAGTTCGTCCTCCATGGTCTTATATTCACACAATTTACTTTGAGTCTTCAGTTTAAGAAAATAGTCCTGATATGATTCTTCCTCCGTCTGTTTCATGCTATTATAAATATAGCGCTCATATCTGATGTTCACTTCAGGGTTCAACTTTTCGATCAAAATATTCAAGATTTCTTCCGTGTTTTGTCTTCTGGTTTTTCTATTAGTTTGTATATCTTCATACTTGCTTCTTCTCCTATTGCTGTCAACATAGTCGATACTCTCACAACATTTGTTTCTGTTTGGAGGCCACTAGCTGTTTCAAAGTTATTCCACATTCTTCTGAAATGTTCAATGTTAGATCGGACATTGCCGTCGAGCTTCAATCCGCTTGGTAGAGGTAAACTGTTGACCTGCTTTACCAGGGTGACACTCTGCTTGACTTTTTCTTCTGACAATTGAGCTTTCAAAGTTTTGTTCTCTGCTTCATACTCCGCTAACTTCTTCTGCACAATCTGTTGAATTTGTTTTTCCAGTTCTTTGTCCATTATTTGATGTCTCAGATGTTATTTTATTGAACAAAGAAAAGAATTAAACAGGAACAAAATTTCAACACACCTGACACCATATTTTAGTTTGACAAATATTAAACTAGAAAATAAATAATTTGGGAGAGCTTTTCACAAAGTTGTAGGTTCAATTTATTTGGAAAGAATGACCATCAAAGAAGTTGGTCGAAAACTAGAATTATAAAATTAACTCAGTTACTGGCTGCATTGCCATCAATCCATCATACTGTAACAATTTTGAAATGAATAGTTGGTGTTTTTGTGGGCTATTAGGTATTTTTATTTATATATTTTTTCGGCATGTGCGGTCGTGGAACTATTATGATAAAAAAAAAAAAATATGAGTGACTGTATCTTTCTATCATTTGAGGAGTCAGTTAAAGACACTACCAGCTGTCCCATTAGCTGTCCCGGTAGCTCAGTGGTAAAGGCGGCACTCTGTGAATCCAGAGGTTCCAGAGGTCGCGGGTTCGAAACCCAGCCGGGACATGACAAGTTATCCTCCCATTTGGGATTTTTTACCACATAATAATACGTCTTGGGCTTACTGCTGGAATAATGGGACCTAATAGTCCTAATCGGGCAGTATAAATAAGGCGATATTATTATTGTTATTATTACCAGTGCACTGGTAGTCAAGTGGTTAACGCGCTACTCTGGTAATCCAGGCAGTGTAGTCCGTTGGTTTAAATCCCATCCAGAGCATAAATTTTCCTCAATAATTTGAGTTTGTGACCACATAATAATAACACCCGTATTTATGAATAGCGAATTTTGTCTCAGCACTGTCTGAAGCAAGGTATTGGCCAATAATATTAGAGGAAATCATGCTTCAGACCATGCTCAAACGGCGTTTTCTGTTCATAAATATGGCTGTAAGACTCTGAGGGTTAGGTGTTAGAAAATGCTTTGACCATTGCCCTCGCCTAGTGGTTGCCTTCCACTAAAGAGTGTATTATTATTATTAGGATATGTCGAGAGTAAAGGATACGTGTTTGAGCGCCTGATTCCGGTAGTCCACCACCGTGAATCTGGTGTTGGGGTCCAGGAAGTCTAGCATGTGATGGGGGATGCCCTCTGCCTCTGTCGGGTGACTTTGTTCGTGATGACGTCCAGTCCTTTGTAGACCTGTGAGACAGAGAGAGATAGAAGATACATTAGAGCATGAGAGAGAAAGAGATGGGGATCCTTTGTAGACCTGTGAGACAGAGAGAGATAGAAGATACATTAGAGCATGAGAGAGAAAGAGATGGGGATCCTTTGTAGACCTGTGAGACAGAGAGAGATAGAAGATACATTAGAGCATGAGAGAGAAAGAGATGGGGATCCTTTGTAGACCTGTGAGACAGAGAGAGATAGAAGATACATTAGAGCATGAGAGAGAAAGAGATGGGGATCCTTTGTAGACCTGTGAGACAGAGAGAGATAGAAGATACATTAGAGCATGAGAGAGAAAGAGATGGGGATCCTTTGTAGACCTGTGAGACAGAGAGAGATAGAAGATACATTAGAGCATGAGAGAGAAAGAGATGGGATCCTTTGTAGACCTGTGAGACAGAGAGAGAGATAGAAGATACATTAGAGCATGAGAGAGAAAGAGATGGGGATCCTTTGTAGACCTGTGAGACAGAGAGAGAGATAGAAGATACATTAGAGCATGAGAGAGAAAGGGATGGGGATCCTTTGTAGACCTGTGAGACAGAGAGAGATAGAAGATACATTAGAGCATGAGAGAGAAAGAGATGGGGGATGAAGACCTGTGAGACAGAGAGAGATAGAAGATACATTAGAGCATGAGAGAGACAGAGATAGGGATGAAGACCTGTGAGACAGAGAGAGATAGAAGATACATTAGAGCATGAGAGAGACAGAGATAGGGATCCTTTGTAGACCTGTGAGACAGAGAGAGATAGAAGATACATTAGAGCATGAGAGAGAGAGAGATGGGATCCTTTGTAGACCTATGAGACAGAGAGAGATAGAAGATACATTAGAGCATGAGAGAGAGAGAGATGGGGATCCTTTGTAGACCTGTGAGACAGAGAGAGATAGAAGATACATTAGAGCATGAGAGAGACAGAGATAGGGATCCTTTGTAGACCTGTGAGACAGAGAGAGATAGAAGATACATTAGAGCATGAGAGAGAAAGAGATAGGGGATCCTTTGTAGACCTGTGAGACAGAGAGAGAGAGAGAGATACATTAGAGCATGAGAGAGGAAGAGATGGGGATCCTTTGTAGACCTGTGAGACAGAGAGAGATAGAAGATACATTAGAGCATGAGAGAGAGAGAGATGGGGGATCCTTTGTAACCTGTGAGACAGAGAGAGATAGAAGATACATTAGAGCATGAGAGAGAGAGAGGTGAGGGATGCATAAAAACATGATAGGATGTTTCTTCTGGGGTTTTTGTATTGGAGATTTTTTTATTAGAAGAGTACAACGAAACATGGCCATAAAAACCAATATGGCCATGCCTTAGTTAAATTTAGGGCGAAATTAATAGACAAAATCTATATCACAAGTCATTTCTAAGTGTCGGTTTTCCCTATCTTACACAGTACGCAATCCGTGACTTAGCGCCAGAGAGGTAATACATAAACATTTATTAATTCCGCCTTTAGTGTCGTTGCGAAGTATAGGCACACGGCTAGTTGCACCGGAAGGTATTCCTTACAAACAACTTTAACCAAATTTTGAATACAATTTTTGTCGGCGCGGGGGTTCGAACGCGGGACCTTCCGCATGGCAAGCGAGTGCTTAACCACTGAGCTATTCGTGTGAAGGATTTGTGTTATTGTCTTTTGGGTTATGCCTGGTATCGTATCTGTTTAATGTCCCCAGTGAGAAAATAAGTGCGTCATCTAACATCCTGTATGTGAGTGAGTGTACAAAAATGCTGTTTTTTTATTTTATTTTTAATTATTATAATGGTAAGATTTTTATTAAAAATTACAGATAGAACATTGAAGTCAATTCTTCTGATGGCAATGCTCCCAACACACTGGCAGCATTAACTCTCTGGATTGTCATGCTTATTGTGTATTATTTCATCATTACCCATACATGAAATGCTATTATTGTGACTCTAGGTACATTAGATGTGCGACATCTACCATCCTGTATGTGAGTGAGTGTACAGAAATGCTATTATTATGACTGCAGGTACATTAGATGAATCCCTGAGAACACACGGTAGATACTGCATTTGTGTTTGCCTTCCCGCCATGCAATTATATCGCGCACACATGCAATAATATGCATACTTCCAAACACACCCAGATGTACACACTTATTGTACAGGGTGACCCAGAAATAGAAAAATAATATTATTAATAATCCCCACTAAACAAGAGGACTGCATCCCCTTAGTGTGGGTAGACGCATTAAATGTATGTTACCTAATGTACCTATTATGTACAGTTATTAATGCAAATAAATTACAAATAATAATAACAACACTCTTCAGTGGAAGCTAACCACCAGGCGAGGTTAATGCACAAACCATTTTCTACCACCGAATCGTCAGAGTCTTATATTATGTGGTCACAAACTCAAATTAATGAGGAAAAATTTATGCACTGGATGGAATTCGAACCAATGCTAGCTGGATTACCAGACCAGCGTCTTAACCACTCGACCTCCAATGCATCACGGTGGTCTATTTTTACCGTGTTAAACAGAAATTTTCGTAAATCTTGAGTGCCCAACCATATAGATTCAAAATCTAGTGATTGATGTTTTTTTTACCGAAATCTTTGGATCTCTTCAAATCCGTAGATTTAGATACGTAGATACACCCTGAATGCGTGTTCTACTATCCATTGTAAGCGCACTTGTCCCTATGATATAGCATACAGTGTGTTAGTGCCAGGCGCGATCTTAGCTGAAAAACCCGCTTGGCTTCGAAAATAAAAGTTGGAGAAATATTTCACATAGATCACAAGGGTGAAAAGTCCAACCTCAGTAGCTTGATCGATAAGCCGGCGGACTTGTAACCTGGAGGTCAGTGGTTCAAGTCCCGGTTTCAGCGTGGATTTGGTAAAGCGAGTTTGAGTAGTTGTGATATCACGAAAGTGTTAACACAAATATGATTATCTGTCAAATATGTAACATGGACGAATACCTAAAGGTCTCACCTAACTAAACATAAATTAGCCTATCTTATCTAAAAAAGTTCAGCCCAAAAACATTTTGGACAGTGGTAACACAACATGCATGTGCTTGGGATAAATATCTCATCATCATAGGTGGCGTCAACGATAGTAGCCAGACAGTGGAGGAATGACTCAGCACTTCTACCACTGTCTTCACAAGGAGGCTAATATCGACAAGGGCCCCCAGAACCAAGCCAATGCTGGTCTACTCCCTGTTTATAGTCCCCCAGCCAGACTTACCAGAAAAAAGAAAAAAACAATTTCAATACCCTACAGGTAATAGAAAGAAAAATACACTATGCAAAATTAAATGTGAAATTTATTAAATTTGTCATTGCTCTAAGTCTATTCCGGTAGCACAGTGGTCAAGGCGTCTGTCTGGTCATCCAGAGGTCGCGAGTTCGAAACACAGCCGAGACATGACAAGAAATCTATTCGGATTTTCACCACAATTAGTCTAAATTTACAAAATTAAATGTAAAATTTATTAAATTCGTCATTGCTATTCGTCCCGGTAGTTCAGTGGTCAATGCGTCTGACGCGTCTGTCTGGTCATCGAGAGGTCGCGAGTTCGAAACCCAGTCGGACATGACAAGTTACCACTTGGGTATTTGACCACATACCTAATTAGTGTTAGGCTTATTGCTGGAATAATGGGAATCATTAATCCTAACCAGGCAGTATGAAAAAAAAAGTGACATGGTTGTACCGAACCTTCGGACCGAGGGTTGGCAGCCCCTGACACATGAGCTAGTTAAGGTGCAGCAATGCAAGTGAGACACCTTCAGACTGGCCAAACAAATGCAAACTGCGCTCAGACCTTTCATATCTCTGGATTAGTTGAAGTAAGATATAAAAAATAATTTACACACATTAAAAAAAAATTAAAATAACAAAAATAATTATGTTTTAATAGTAATTAGAATCATAATTTTTATATAATAATAAAATTTAAAGAGTGCTCTTCTTCTTTCACTTTTCCTTTTCTCAAATCTACTTGGGGTCGGCCTTGTTCAACCTCATAGTTGAGGTTGTTTTTTTATGGCTGGATTCCCTTCCCAACACCAACGATTTTATTTGATTTAACGTCCTGATTCGGACAGGAGTTTTACCCTCCATTCGCTGAGAATCGTACCAGCAACCCACATCAATCTCACCCAGCGTGGGTAGGGCCGCAATTCCTGTATAATTGGGTAAATAGTATTGGGATTGAAATAAATAGATAATAATAATAACATGGCCTTATTTATCCTGCCCTATGAGTCCCATTATTCCAGCAGTAAGCTCAAGAAGTATCATTATGTGGTCACAATCCCATTTGGTACAATAGTCTGTCATATCCAGGCTGGGTTTCGAACCCGCGACCACTGGATTACCAGTCAGATGTTTTGACCACTGCGCTACCGAGATTGACTCTAATACAATTTGTGGTCTGAACTCTAGTCCTTCCAGCACTAGTGACTCTTGTGAGCATCCACTGGTCAACGCGTCTGGTGATCCAGCGTCGGGATCCGTTGGTTCGAATCCCACCAAAGGCATGCTCTGAGGCAGCTTTCAAGGAACTTGAGAGTGCGTCCATTATCAACTATGCATTATTCCTGTCCTAGCCCGTGGAGGTTAGACCGTTAGAGGGAGTAAGAGTAACCATTATGCGGCCATAGCTTCGTGGAACTGAACAAAAAGTGCGCCCATTACTATCACCCATGACATTATATAAAGTTGTAGGTATCAGGGGCGGGAAGAGAGAAAATGATTTGGGAGTGATGCCACATAAATCGGACTTAAGTAGCATTATTTTATAGAGTCGTTCTTTCAGTATATAAAGAGTTTGATTTTATTTGCCATGCCAATCATACTAATTATGCATTAATTAATCTAGAATATATATATATCTCCCTTGCCTTTTCCCTTATACATAAATCTAGTGACTTCTGGGGTCGGCGGCTCTTTTAATTAATTAATCTAGAATGTGTGATTATTTTCATTCGATAAGAGCTAGGACTTGAGAAATTCCTCTCTTTTTATTTTGTGTCTGGGGGTACTGCAGTTTCTTTTTTTTTGTAAAAAAAGACGAGTGTTTCACAGCCCTTTTTTATTTCGTAGCCATGAAACAGGAGCTACTGTAGACGCTTGTGGTCTGTGTTGTAGCCTGTGCCTCCCCACTCCCATACAGCACAAAACATTGTAATAGCTCTTTATTAAGCCTGATAAAAAACAATGAACAATTTGAATAGAATTGGATAAATCCAACGTTTAAATGTATTACAATGTTTATAAACATTTCGATGAAACACAGAAACATTGTTTTAATATTGTAATAATCCAATGCACGCAAAATTCACTGCAGGGGTTTTTGCGCATGCGCGAGAGTTGTATTTTTCCAACGTGACTCTCGTTGTTATAGTCTTGTTTTTTTAAACATACTGTTTAATCCAAGTGTAATAGAGTACAGGGAAAAAATCTAAGATGGCGTACCAGAATTTCCAATTAAAATATCAGTTCCGCCATATTGGATTTTTTTTTCCAACCCCATTACACTCGGATTAAACTGTTAATAAAATATGAAAAAAGTGTAATCCATAATTATAACACACGGTCGTTGACGAAGATTAGTCCATTTGTATTGTGTGTTTAATCTATTTGTTCAATGAAAATGTTGTAATTATCCAACCATAATACAACATTTTTTTAACCTACGTAATGCGTTTTTATCTAAACATTGTTTATACACCATATATAATACATCGTGTACTGTCCAGCTCGTAGTTTTCCAACAGTATTACAATTTTCTAAATAAACTGGGTGACAAAATTAGAGGAACCCACGCTGTTTTTCCTTTTTAACGCCATGTATTTCAATGCGACTGTGGTGTTGTACTCTTGTTGTAGATAACATTTTCAAATGATTTTTGTTTTTGATAAAAGAAAACAGATTAAGGATTTACACTCAATACAAGAAAAAAAAAATCATTGGCACTGATGGAAAGAAAATGAACTTGGAAAGCAAAGGATTTCATAGGTGTTTTAAAGCTTTCTCATTTTACTGTCCCTATTAATTTTCTTTAGATTTTTCATTGAAATACAAGTACCTAAAGCTCTTAATCTGTTTTCTCATTCTTTTATGGAAAACAAAAATTATTTAAAAATGTTATCTACAACAGAAGTTACAACACTAAAGCTGCATAGAAATACATATAGAGCATGAAAGGGAAAAAAACAGCTTGTGTTTCTCTAATTTTGTCAAACAGTGTAAATTGATGTAACGTGGTGAACAGATTCACATTGCTGAGATTATTTGTTTCATATGCCACATGTGGATAGGTAATAGAAAGTAAAAAGATAAATTATTGTACATGCCACAGCCTGATTTTATTTAAAAGAAACAAAATACAACAATCTTTTTTACATGGAAAACAAACTCACATCTAAATTTACAATAAGCTTCGGTAAGAAAAGAGTGACTCTGGTTGAAGGAAAGTGTAACTTTCACATTTTTTCCTCTTTTTTCCCTTCCCCAATTATTGTAAATGACAGACAATTATAAGTTAACTTTATGAAAGACAGCTAAATTTTGCAATAAGTGTGGAATATTTTATAGTTGTGGATGTTTTTTTATTATTTTTTTATAATTGATCAAAAAGTAATGGTTGAAAAAATTATTTTGGCTCTCCTGAAAAGTAATTTTTATTACACATTTCTATCAGTGGTGCAATTGCTCGTCACACTTTAACAACCGATAGTTTTTTTTTCTAAAAAAAATGTTTCTGCTAAAACTAAATGATATGATACAACATGTTCTAATCATTTTACTTCAGACAATCCTCTGCATTTTCGAAGAAACTCACAAAACATTCTCACAACAAGATGTGAAGCTGTGACAAGTTCAACAGAATTAGAAGATTTACTGAAAAATTTGCCGTTGAAGACCCCAGTTGAAGTTGAAATTGCATATAAATAGGTACCATTTAAACATATTCAAATTGTATTTGTATGCAATATTGGAATTACAACAGATTTATCATTTAGTTTTAGCAGAAACATTTTTTTAGACACAGAAGTTAATTTTATAGAAGCTAATTTATTTGATATTGTTACTAATTCGTAAATGTGTAGAATGGAAGATGGTATAGGATACTTGAAAAAGTCTTTCTTTTCCTTAACCATTAAACCAAAAATCGGATCGCCTTCAATTGGTTTAATGATATTATGGATTTCCATTACTTCTCCCGAACTACAAAGAATATAACAATCTTTTTTAGAATAAGAACACGTTTTTGCCTTATAGTTTACAGTAACATACACCCGGAATTGTTGTGAAACATCAAAATTTTCAGTACTGGCCCATCATTATGGGGTAGTTGATATTTGTTACTGATTTTATTTGACCCATTTGGTTGAAGAATGGAAAGTCCTTCAGATTGTCTTCTGATAATTTGTTCTAAGGGTTTGTCTTTCTTCCTTAATGCTCTTTTAAGTGTGTGTAGAAAATTTTCAAAGGGAAAGGTACTATAATTATGAGTCAAGAGGACCAAATGTTTGAAAATCCTGATGGACATGTAACAAACCATGAACATTATGTGAAACTAGGAAAGACCCGTACATATTAGAAAATGTTGTAAAAAACCGTTCCATCAGTTTATGGGCCATATTGCCATTTACTTGGATAATATCTTTCCTCATAAATATGTGACAAGCAATACTAAGAAACATAAAATTTTCATATTGTTTTTCTTTCAAGACGCCATGAAATGCACACATAAAGGTAGATTAAAAATGTACGGAACTCTGTTGCTTTCCATCTTTTTACTTCAGACAATCCTCTGCACTTACGAGGAAACTCACAAGGTGTCATTTTTGAAAATGATAAAATACAATCATTTATGATGCACTGAACATTTTTAGTAAGCCTTAAGTTAAAGGGAGCTTTTGAAAGCATGAGTATTAAAAGTTTTTTTACCACTCCAATACAAATTAAATGTAAGTAATCCAAAAGGAATCCGTTTACTACGTTAAAATTAAATAACATATACAACTCAAGGTTTGTTAAGTAGATAGTTATGATTCAACCTATTCAAGTTTTTTGCATCTAAGAGTTTAGAGTATTTCTGATTGATGCTGTGGAACTTCCATCGATTTGTATATGGATGTTACTTCCAGATGATGTCTTCATGTGTTTTTTGAACATGGCCGATTTTTGTCTGTTGTTGATCCGGTTTTGGGCTTGAGATAGGTAGTCTCGGATCACCTGTACATATTCAAGCCTATTGCTTATGACAAATGTGCTGCCTTCAATGGCCTCTAAAATAAGAGAAGAATAAAACATAACATTACAAAAAAAAGAATATATAAAAAAAAATCTTCTTGGGGTCGAATCTTAATTGTGGTTAAAAGCATTCAGGGACACTGAATATTATTTTTAGTAAAAAAAATTAATGGGAACATCACACAACTTTTATTATATTCATATGCAAAGTTGCAGCAGTTTAAACTCCTGCAGCATTACTATCTATTTTTATTTTATCTGACTGTATGCTAGATATATGTATAGGTTTGCCTCATATAAACATTGCAATAACTTGTAAAAATAGGTATTTGAATTTTATAAAATATAAAATTATCATAATGTTTTTGCACATAAGTTTTAGAACTATAAAAAAATGTAGCCAGTGAAGATTGCATGTTGAATAGACAAGTTCTTCACCAATCACTGATGTTAAGCAACAATAACTTCCAGTGTGGTGAATACTTAGATTGGTGACCTACTGTGGTTTCAAATTAAGCCTAATATCCTCGTTCTGCTGGCCATTCCCCACCCAACCCAGGCTGGGTGAGGTTCATGTGGGTAGCAGGTTTTGTTAGTGTGCTGTGAATGGAGGATATAACCCCAATTGTGACATGACCATGTAGATGAAAACATCAAACCAAATTTAAAAAATAATTATTGAATTTTCCCTGTCACATAATGTGCACTATCCCAAAAGATAAGGAAAAAATATACAGGGTTCATTTTTGACTTTTCAAAAATATTTTAGTTCACTCTGTATACGACATGCTGAACACATAGTATATAATACAAAAAACAGAGTGAAATCGAGGAAACAGGTGTTCCTCAACTTTACCTACCTCCTATTAAACTTATTAAAGTATGTGTTTTTTTTGCTGTATATGGGTACAAGAAAAGTAAAATTGCCAGCGTCGATGGCATGTTGAATACACCGGTTCCCTTCAGAACACCGAAGTTAAGCGACATCCAGCAAGGGTAAGACTTGGACGGGTGACCATTCAAATTCTAATTCTCGTGACGCTGGCTTTTCCTGGCCCCACACAGGCTGGGTGAGGTCAATGTGAGTAGCAGGTTTGTGAGTTTCCTGCGAATGGAGGGTAAAACCCCCGTCGTGATATAACCATGCAGTTGAAAGTGACGTTAAACCCCAATTTAAAAAAAAGTAAAATTAAAATTGTAAATGAATTATTTTGTAATACTCACCTAATTATAATGGAGCATAGCCTCAATCAAATCTTGGAAGCACTTCTTCTTCTCGCTCCCAGTCCAGCAATAAGATATAAGACATTCATCTTTGAATACTGTACGAAGAATGTTTTGTACAAAGTTTAGAAGGTGGGATTCTGACACTAGTTTGAAATGTTGAACCTTTTAAAAAAGCATTAAATACATATATTAAAACAAGCCTCCATAGTCTTGTTTCTCAGGTATAACAGCAACTAGGCATGCAGGGTGTCCCAAGTTTGATTCCCAACTAAAACCTTCCAAATCAGACTGCGTGCAGTAAACAGTACCCGGAACGGCGTTAGCAATACTTCAGGTACCATATGCTTAAAAGTCTTCTTCTGGTACCTGTTACTACAATATTGCTAACTTTTTTTTCTATATATTCTTCTAATCTTGCCTCTACATGACCACACCATTGCAACCTTTGCTCCTAAATCTTTCTTGAAATTTCTACCACTTTCACAATGCCTCTTTTATCACATAATTTCTCATCATATCCAGCCTATTAAAAAATAATATGCAGTCTCAGTTTGATGATGATGATCATCATGTAATTAGACAACCAAGCAACACAATTCGTAATGCATTTAATTGTGACACAGAGCTGCAGCTTAGTCAAGCTGATAAAACTGGTAGGTTCTTCATGTATATTGTTATTTTGTCTCTCTTCTTATTATATATTATTTTTTCTTATAAATAAGGAAATAAATGTGGGTAATCAGCTCAAATTTGATGTATCTTTTACATTTCTGGACAAATTAGAGTCTCAGGACACCAAAATTTTTTGGTTTAGCCACTTAATGAGATATGACCATATGACCAAAGTTAGGAAATCTACAGCTCAATATCTTTTTTTTTTTTGAGAGAGTTTCACAGCTATTTTTATTTTGTAGTTGTGAAACAGGAGCTACTTGAGACGTTCATGGTCTGTGTTGTAGCCTGTAGTATGTCTCCCCTCTGATGGGCAAGAGATGACACAATACTTGTACTTCCCATTTAGGTGCTGGGTTAACTTGTTGACAACAGTTTGTTTTCTCTTACTTTCAGTGGATAAGCTTGTGTCCATTGAATTAAAACTAAATGAGATAGTTGAAAAATTGGACTTGCTTCAAAAAAGTGTCAACCATCTCTCAACAAAACAGGACACTTTGGCAAGTTCAACAGAATTACAAGATCTTCTTAAGAATTTACCATTAAACACCACAGTCGAGGTTGAAAACTTCAATAAAAAACTCACTGAGTCTGGACAGAAAGCTTTGGTAAGAATCAGCATAACATATTTTATGAAAGTAGTTTTAAATGATTTTATTTTTTAATAGGCTGGATATGATGAGAAATTATGTGATAAAAGAGGCATTGTGAAAGTGGTAGAAATTTCAAGAAAGATTTAGGAGCAAAGGTTGCAATGGTGTGGTCATGTAGAGGCAAGATTAGAAGAATATATAGAAAAAAAAGTTAGCAATATTGTAGTAACAGGTACCAGAAGAAGACTTTTAAGCATATGGTACCTGAAGTATTGCTAACGCCGTTCCGGGTACTGTTTACTGCACGCAGTCTGATTTGGAAGGTTTTAGTTGGGAATCAAACTTGGGACACCCTGCATGCCTAGTTGCTGTTATACCTGAGAAACAAGACTATGGAGGCTTGTTTTAATATATGTATTTAATGCCTTTTTTTA
The DNA here is from genome assembly GCA_024516035.1 of Bactericera cockerelli. Lineage (NCBI taxonomy): Eukaryota > Metazoa > Arthropoda > Insecta > Hemiptera > Triozidae > Bactericera > Bactericera cockerelli. Next base: position 13,728 of record JAMCCL010000746.1, read on the forward strand.
AAAGGTTCAACATTTCAAACTAGTGTCAGGATCCCACCTTCTAAACTTTGTACGAAACATTCTTAGTACAGTATTCAAAGATGAATGTCTTATATCTTATTGCTGGACTGGGAGCAAGATCTTTGTTCTTCATAAAGAGCTTGAGTATCTGAAATAAACAAAATAATAAACAGAGGATAGAGCATATTGTTATACAGTAAACATTAAATTTTTTACTGTGTCCTCTTCAAAAAAAAAGAAAAAAAATCAACTATTTTACAGTACCTATGGACATTGCTTGCTCCATTTGCAAGAATTTGAATACCTACATCTGAAAGTGTAACAGTCCGTTCATACTATCTTGGATTCAATATGAATCTTGGGAATGAGTCATGTCAAGTTATTATATACAATGTGTTAATGGATATGAATTTCCCAATGATTTAATACTGAAATTATCATTTTACAAATTTACACTGATATAGACACTTATGAATGTTTGCATTAAATAGTGCAGGCAACTTAACAAAAGTTATAAGAGTGTGCAATTGTCTCAATGGTAAGGCACTTGCTTGCCATGTGGAAGTACCCGGGTTCAAATCCCCGAGCCAACAAGAAGTTTGTATTCAAATTTTTATTACAATTACTTGTAAGGGATACCTTCTGGATCACTTGTGTTGACCCAGCACCTAAATGGAAAGTATTGTGTTGCTTCTTGCCTATCAGAAGGGAGACATACTATGGGGCAGGCAGGCTACAACACAGACCATGAGTGTCTAAAATAGGTCCTGTTTCATGGCTACAAAATAAAAAATGGCTGTGAAACACTCTCCTTAAAATAATAATAATAAAATCTCTGAGAAAAATGTCAGCCTTGCATGTGAATAGGCTGTTAGGTTCTCAATAACAGTACCACAAAAAGAATTTCCTTAGATAATCATATTTTATATTTTACTTTCCTTAGGTAACTTAAAAAGAAGGTAAAGAAAATTGTGATGAAATAAAAGGGGGGTAACATACCATCATCTGATGGTGAATGTGGTGGAACCTCCAATAGAATATTTTGTTTGGGTGGCCTACTTTTCTTCAAGGGTCTTGGGTCTTCCAGTTGACTATCTGTAAAGATATGGGAAACAAAATCAACACAGGGTTAGAGACAGGGTGTCTACTAAATGGTCAAAGTAAAATCCCTGACTTTTCCAGTTTTCAGTCCATTTCTCATCTACTTTTTTTAAGGAGACATTATATGAATATTATATAAGATCTGCTAAAATTTTGTTAATTTTATAAAAATTGGTTAAGAGTGTTTTGTGTTTCTTACCAAAGAAGCATTATCACACTGCCTGGATTACAGTGGCGCCGCAGGCAATTTTTTTTTTTTTTTCATTTCATTACAAAATTGGATCTTGAAAAAAATTCCTGACTTTTGGTGTTTTTTCACAAAATTCCCTGACTTATGGTGTTTTTTCACAAAATTCCCTGACTTTTCGGTTCAAAAAATTCCCTGACTATTCAGTTTTCCCTGACCAGTAGACAACCTGTAGAGAATATATGTAGTTGTAAGTAAACTTTTTTTGGTTTTATTTTTGCTCTAACAATTATTGTAGTAATTTGAGATGGGCCAGTAAATTATTTGTTGCCACCCTTTTTGTTAAATAAGAGTGATTATTTATTTTACCTAGCTTATTTTAAGTTGAATATTATTACAATTAAATTTGGCCAACTCATTTTATTACATTATAAACAGGGTGTCCAAGGAACAGATGCAGATCTAACCTTAACATAATATTATTTTCTTTACCAATTACCAATCTGGTCCTGGGACACCCTGTATACCTATATATATATACATTTGATCTACCTTCATCTGACTTTGAATTTTCACATCCAGAGAAATATTTTGCCATCTCCCTTGCTTCAGCATAGGTCTTGTTATGCCCAAGGGGCATCATATACTTAATTTTCTGAAAAAAAGGCTCCTTGGGACTGGCATTCTGCTTGATCATTCTTTGGGCAAAGTTAGAATTCCCTCTCGGCCAGTAACATTCATTTTCAGAAATGATCCAGGCTTGAGGTACCACCTCAATAAGCTTGAGTGAACCCTCTTCAAATTCCAATAGTGCGAACATGGTGAATTGAATATTCCTGTGCAAAGACAAGTGCTAATTACTTACAAAATCACAATCAATTATGAATTTTCATTATCTAATGAATCACAAAGGCCCACTTTCACCAAGAAAAAAATCTGGTGTAAACATCACACAACTTTCCTTATCCTATAAATAAAGGTACCATGAACAAAAAAAACAGCACTATCTCAACAACGGTAACTTCTATCAAAAAAGTGATACTATTGATTTTGTTTATTTTTCCATTACAAGCATTTTTCATACCCATATTTTTTGGTATCTCAAACCAATCTAAAGAAGTGGCCGTTGCACCACTTTTTGAGGCCGGAACTCTACCACTAGTGACTTAATAATGGTAATAGTTATTAAGAAATGCTAATCAAATTTGTGTTCAGCACCTCAAAGAACCTATGAATTGATATGTCACAAGCCCCATCTAGTACCAATAATAAAAAAAGTTAGTCCAGGGGGACCCTCCCAAAATACTGGTAAATGGGAGTTGGGTACCAAAAAGTGCAAGATATCAAAAAAAAAAAAAAAAGTTCAGAACAAACCCCAATTATTTTTTCATCCTGAGAAAATGCTATGAATTTTTTTGTATCTTTAACCAATCCGAAGATACGACCATTGCAGCCACTTTTTGAGGCCTTGCAGCCAAACTTTGCTGGCTAAGTTATCTAAAAGGTTTGTGGTTTGTGTGGTATATGAAATCAACTTACATAGCAAATTTCAAGTCTAGCTCTTACGGTTCTTTACACACACACACACGGACCAATGGCTGAAACTTTTTTGGTGTCCTGAGGCCATCATTTGTCCAGAAATGTTGAACTCTGGGTAGGTCAATATAGAAACTAAGTAACTGGAGAGTTAACTGGCAGAAACAGGTAACTGGAGTTTCTGCCAGTTAACTCTCCAGTTATAAGTCCAATTTTTTCTTGGTGATACTGGGCAAAAGAGTTTCATGACAAAACAATTACCTACCAAACATGCTGAACGCTCATGTCCTAATTGATGGACCTAGTTCATCTAGTTGTTAAAGTATAGAATTTTGTGAACATCAGACCTACAGAACTTCACACAACTGTTATTAGTTAATATTATTAATTTCCTGTATGTTATTTTAATATTCCTATGTTTGGATTTACTAGATAAATAATCTATTGATGTTGAATATTAGGTGGGTAAATTGTCATGAACTATCTTATTTGATATTCACCTGCTGGACCTAAACACCTTCACTACCTTCAGTTCAGTAACCTTACTGGGCCAGCTGTTAATGAGCAATCTGAGAAGGAAATTAAAAGTTACTGGGTAAGGAAATAGTGACTTACTGATTACACCAACAACACTAACTTTCCACAGTTTCACATTCAACAAGAGGAACTTGTAAAAGTATAAAAATAATTGATAGCGATAGCACTTACCTACCTCCAAGAATAATTCAAGAATGGAGCTGGGCTGGACACGTGACAAGAACAATGAGATGGGCCAAAAAGTTAACGGATTGGATCCCAATATCAAACAAGAGGTCAAAAGGCAGACAAAGGAATTGATTGATTGATAGATTATTTATAGTAACAGTTTTATCAGAAGGGGTATTTTAATTGTTATCTTTTAGGTACCTACTAACTTTTATTAAATTTATTAAATTAAAGCAGGGAAACTAAAACTTCAGAAAGCCGTTAAAATGAAAAACAATATGGCAGTTAAAATGAAAAACACAATGACGCTGGCAACTGTTGACTAGGAACATCACCATCACCCATCACGCATGAGCAGTAAAATTAAAAACCTCATTGCGCATGTGCAGCGTCGATTTAAAGTAGGTACCTATTCAAATTTGAATAAGACTTGAAAATTAAATAATTGAACTTTGCTGAATGTAGTACAGTTGGAAAAAAACAGTACTCGTATTTTTCCGAGTGTATTACAATAGGTTATTTCAAAGTTGGTCATTGAACACATTTTATGCAACTGGACCTGTATGAGATGTAATTTTCAATTTCAATTACAACCCATTTTATAACAGAGTTGATTTTTAACAACTTAATAAGACTGGTTAAGAGTGGAATGTAATACAAGTTTGGATTGACAATTGTATTGCAGTCTACATTCTCACATTTTTTATAAATACACAAGTAATATTGATTTATTACCGATGTTATGGATTTATCCATACCTAATAAAGCTTGTTTTTTTTACTTCTGTAATACGAAGTCATTTTTGACACATGTATTACGTAGATTTCCAACATTTGTGCTGTATGGGCTGATGGGCGAGAAGTGACACAATACTTCCCCTTTAGGTGCTGGGTCAACACGAGCGCACCGGAAGGTATCCCTTACAAACAAAACTGTGACCAAATTTTGAATACAAATTTTTGTCGGCGCGGGGGTTCGAACCCGAGACCTTCCGCATGGCAAGCGAGTGCTTTTCCGCAGCTCCCTAGCACCGGCCGCGCCTGTTAGGTGTTGTACCTACATTGTTGGCACAAGTTGGTTTGTTCTGGTGGCCCTAATAATGAAATGGGCAGCTTACATGGAATGTCATAACTCGGTTTAGTTATCCGCGCTCTTTGGCCTTTAAAAGAGAATATCTGGAACGGGTTGAACAGTTATAATGTTTTTGTTGTTGGTGTTAGTGGTGTTGTGTTTTTTATTTTTTTAATTATGTTCAAACGCAACTTGGTATTGTTGTAATTACATAAATAATGTGCGAATAATAATAAAGAATTACAAGAAAT
>JAMCCL010000747.1:0-18571 GCA_024516035.1 Bactericera cockerelli
ATGTTTTTTGTCCAAATTCCTTTATTTGTAGAGTAATTTTAGAGCACCTTATTCTGGCTTCCAGTTGTGTCCAAGAAAATAATAGTTCACTAATATTGGGCACATCTTGTTGTAGAAGTTACCTAATTTTGCCTGAAAAAACTCACAGCACAATATTCATCCGGCTTGCCTACAGCAGGGGGAGTGATGGTCTCCAGCCAACATTGTTGAAAGTTAGCCGTTCTGAACCACATATTTCTATGTCCGATTAACCATCGTGAGAAATCGGGCAATATAGCCTGGCTTGTTAGGGTTGGCTAGTCCGTTTACTGTTTATAGCCCCTTGGCGAGACTCTTCATAGATTCACTTACTTCTAATTCGCGATCCTTACTTATCACTTGAGAGCTAAACTGTCATAAGTGTTTGCCAACTCTTCCAGTTCATCTCTTCTTTGCCTTGCTTCGTCTGATAGCTCTGAACAGAATTGAGATCTTCATCTGTGACAAAAAAAAAACAAGTTTAAAACTATATTATTTGTCCTTGTTGTTCAGTGTCCAGGCGTCCCACTAATCGACACCCAGCCGGGTCATGACAAGTTATCCTTTATCTAATCGGAAAGTTTAAAGAATTATTTATTACTATATTGCAAGATGATATAGCTGTTGACATTGGGTGTCATGATGCTCTCTCACTGCCCTTATTATGGAAGCAAATAATATTTTTACTTTGTACTAGTCCACAAAACTAGAGCTGTCGCAAAAATCATTATGTGAAATGTTGAATTCAGAAGTTTGAGTCATATTACATTTCCCATTTTAAAACAAGAGAATACAAATTATCTTGTCTATACTGCCGAGGTAGACTAAAAAGTACCTTAGATCCATAGAGGTATGACAAAATGTCTTTTAGGGCGAAATTAATAGATTATATCGAGAACACAAGTTTGGACATAATATTACGAATTAGTTTCCCCATTTAAAACAATCCACAAAATCTAGACTCCAGTCCACATAGGTATACAAAAATTCTATTATAGAAAATTCAAAACTTACTCAGCTGTTGCCTAAACTCTTTTATCAAATGATCGCATTTCTCTTTTTACTCTCGGAAATCATACACTTGGCTACAAATGGGAATGAAGATCTCAATACAAAAACAAAATGTTGGTCATTATTATGATACCTACTTAGTTAAAAATTACTTATGGCCGGATTTTAGGAAACTCGACTTGGTATCATCTCGGCAGCAAACTTTTAACCACATACCGGGTGTTCAGCAAAAAACTGGACACTTTTTTTTTTCAACTATTCAAAAACTTTTAAGGATAGAGACCTGAAATTTTACTTGAATAAAGTCAACAATATTTTGAAAATGTCCTGAAAATTTTAGAATGAATGTCAAAGTGACCTTTATTTTAGCTCGTCAAATTTTTGATTAATACTGATTATACTACAGTAAAAAAAAAAAAAAAAAAAAAAAAAAAAAAACGTTCTCAATTATAGGTGAAAGAAAGTCGTGTGAATTCACACCAGTTTATTAATGAAAGCATACCTCAAATTGCTTTGAAAGGTAAATCAGATACATACTAAATTTAGGGTAGACGAACTCAACTTTTTTTACTTGAAATGAATTTCTACTAACGTTAAAACGTTAAGAAATTATTTCTACAGTAAATTTTTAAAAAATCTTAGCAATTACTTATTTATATGTGTCATTAAAACTCACCGCAAAGTCAATGTCATCTTCGTCATCATCAAATTGTAAAAGAATTTTCCTCGTTGAATTTGTTGAATAAAAGCTCAAAGTTCATAGCTTGTGCCATTTCTTGACATTGGGTGAACCAGGCCAGAAATCCTATTACGTTTGTATAGGTATGTTGTGTACTAACTTTTGGGGATGAATAAAACACATATTTCCAAATTGTAAGTAGTCTATTCTTAACCAGTCAAGCATTCATAAGGGTACACATTACACCTATTACAGATGAATTGGTTTTTTCAAAATAATATTCTCATCAAAGAGAAAGAAGTGGCTTTAGAGTCAGTAGCGAACCCGGAACAATTTCATGAAAATTCGCATTTTGTTTTTTTGTTATATCTCAAGAAAATATAAAAAATCAAAAATCTCGTAAAACATCAGCATTATCGAACAAACTAATAAACTAAAATCGTCTTTTATAATGAGTGATCTTACTCACAATTTACATTTTTTTAATATGAATTCTAACATTTTCCCCATAAGCCGACGCGACGGGTAAAATTTTGTACAGTATTTTTTTTTTTTTTTTAATCTATAAGATGATATAGTTTTAAATGGTAATTTTACACACATTTTCATTTCTTTAAATGTAAACTCTCGAACTTTTTCAAAATGAATTTGAGAAAGTGTTAATTTCTGATAAAACTTCCTCAACTGTAAAAGAAATAGTGTGATGTTCATCCAGTTTATTTATATTTAAATGGGAAAACCCTTAAACTAGAAGAACAAATATACTGAAGAGATTTTTTGCATAAAAAAACTATATGAAATGCATTTTTTAAATGAAACTCAGGTTATGTCAGACTGACAATGATTTTAAATATTCCTAACAACAAAAGACACATGTATTCTGAGGCCGAGAGATCCTTTTTTTCCCCAGTCTTTGTAACTTTTAACCTGACATAAAATGAAAACCAAAAGATTAGGACTTCTAACCTGTGATTTAACATGGTTCTATCCAATTTGCCTCGATATAAGAAAGCTTTTGCAGTATTGGGAATCTCTGTAGCATAGTTGGCATTGTTCAAGATAAGTTTTGGGTCGAAATATTGCAGAATTATTTCGGAAAGCATGATAAAAAGTTGAGTTGTCATAGGTCGGATCTTGCCATTTGACATAAGGGTTCTGCAATCTGGATATTGGAGGGCGAGCTTTTGGACCTAAAAAGAAAAAGGTGAAAAATAAATCATTTACAACAATAAATCAGTCTTTAATGAATCAAATAATTTTGTAGTTGATTCCAAAGAATAAATGGTGAAAAATTTATTCAAATCAGTACAAAGAAAAAAACTTTATATACAGGTGGGCCCAAAGTTGGACAACTCAAATTACTCGGCCCAAGGGTACATGTCTAATTATAGCGCTTTCGGTCATGAATTTTTTTAATAGGGTGGTTTAAAAGTCAGAAAATGAGGTTAGGTTAGGTTTTTGCGGCCGATTTCGACCAAAAAATCGGAACCTGTCTCAAGGCAATACTTGAGGAAGGTTGAGAATTTTAAACTTTTCCTGGTATTGTACGGCCAATTTTACTTGGGGTCATCTCACATCAATTTTTTGCCATCTCTTACCATTTCGTCTAAACAATTCGGACACACATAGATACAAAGATACATACAAAGTTTATCCATATTTCTCATTTATAAATAGAGATGATGTGTCCATTTTATCACTGTCAGTTATAAAGTTTAAGGGTTATCAGGTTATCACCTATCCAACATATTTTTTTTCTTTCAAATTAGATAAATGATTGAGCTATGAAAGTTACCTTTTCTGTGATTTCTTGAATGTAGTTCTTATCTTGGAGAGGCGAGTGTCTTTCTTCGACACTCTCGCACCCATGCTGCTCATGCGCTCACGATTATCTGTGCTCATTTTGGATCTGTAAATTAAATAAAACTTTTATTTTATTTTAAAAATATATTTAAATTTAATTGTTATCTTTATTTGACAGCCTGACCTTTCCATTTTTAAAACTATGTATTATTCTTTAGTTCATTTTTCTTACGGTCTAGCTACTTATAAGATAGATAAAGAGCTAGTTATTTGTGTAATTAAATCACAATTTTTAGTGAGTAGCATCGACATTACGAGATCGAATACTAATGCATCATAATATCTCCAACCAACCAACATGTTCCAATATCTATCTCTAATGCCGCCACTGGTCATTGCCCACTCTACAACTAAACCAATTTTATTGTCCTCACGAGGCTAGGGTAGGCCCCGAAATCCAAAGTACAGAGACGAAAAAATTCCGACCCCGACGGGTTTCGAACCCTTGTCCCCTGGAGTGCAAGCCGAGCATGCTACCGCTAGGCCAAGTGACTACTTACGCAATGATTTATGTATAGGTATCACGGGACTACGTTCGCGGAACTAAAGAATGTTGTATTAATTTAAGTTCCTTAGAAATATTACAATATCTTATTCGTCAGGTAAACTTTTCCACTATAGCATCTGAGTGTTTCCAATTGAACTATTGTGGACAGTTAAAATACTACATATGTATTGAACTCAAACGCGCCGTAGTCCTGGCAAAGTAGGCTATGCCTCGATAAACTCAAACGCGCCATAGTCCTGGCAAAGTGGCTCGTTATTAATAAAATGTACCTAATAGATTTGGCAGATCCCATTCCCATATTTGGAGGCATATATGATACATTATTTCCTGGGGTACTTGGAGTCATTAGATGGCTTGACTCTTTGATCTTTGCATTGGTTTCTTGGCTGATGAAAACCAGTAGGGTGTTTTGGAGTCTGTCTTGTTGATTGCTCATGGCACCATCATTTTAGGTATCAACTGAGTTTGATCGCGAATTTCGAGAGAAGCCAGGTTGTAACAAGAGAGACTTTTTCTTAGTCTGGTTCGACTGTAAGTTTTAAAAAGACATGATAGGTAAATTGACATTGAAAACTCTAGTTTTATTAGGTTGTGTATCTCAACATCTAATAAAAAAAAGAACTATACATTTTTTCTTTTGGACTATGCATGTTGATGTTTAAAAACAAAATTAAATATGCTATATTTTATAAATAATGTACCTTTTTTAATTTAAATTTAACGTAGGCTATTTTTTACAATGATTTTGATACCCTATCTTATCTTATTTAAAATTAAGTTTCAATTTTAATCTTACAAATAACTAAGACCTAACTTAGGTCTGATATAAAGAAATATATATACAAAGTGGTTCAGAAAACGTATGACACCTGTTATGAGGTAGATTAAGGTCATTTCCAATGGTTTTTATTTCTTTTTACTCTTTTTAATGCCCCCATGGGCGTTACCATACAAATAACTACTATTTTTCCTCACGAGGGATGAGTAACCCCGAACATCCAAGTACAGAGCAGAAAAATTCCCCGCCCAGCTGTATCAACCCAGGGCACCCCTGCGTGCAATGCCTAGCGTCTAACTCACTCTGCCACAGTTTACTTTTATAAAATATATATTTTTTCATTATGAATGATAGACTATTTTGTAAATTTCAGAAATAAATTTTTTGTCCTTTGTCTTTTTTTTTATTTTGAGAAGAACCTACTTTTGGAGCCACCTCCCATGCAGAAGCCAAGGCATTTAACACATCTAGTGCCATGTGAACACCGTGCACACGAATTGAGTATTGTCAGGGCCGCTGATCACATATCCACACCTACCCAAGTCTTTATGCTGATGTGTGCTTAGTAAGTAACAAAACTAGCCAATAACCTAACTACAAAATTATAAAAAAAAAAAAAAAAAAAAAAAATTGGCCCTAGGAGAAATTTCAGTTTTAGGCCTTGGCGCTAGATTGTTTACATTTACAGCCTCTCACAAATTTCAACTTTGGGTAGATCTATACTTTTTTTTTTTACTTTAGTTAAAAAATTTCAGCTTTCTCATAAAATAATAAGACCTGTTTGACTGCTGGAGTCAAGGGACTTTTCAGTCTTACCTTGGCAGTATAAACAAGATAATTATATTCAATCTATTCTTTCTATTGATAGATTTGGGGAATGTAGCTAATTTTGTGCAATTAATGAAAAAGTGAATTAGCCACCATTTGCAATAGTACAAGGTAAAAAATTGAAAATTTTTACCAAAGTGTTTGTAATTAAAACACCTTTTAAAAATTGGTGTAAACATCCACGACTTTCCTTATCCCCCAAAAAGGAATGATTCCGCCACTGGTGACTCAAACGGTAAAAAGATAACTAAAAATCAATGCCAAATTCGTAATGAGCACTTCAAAATCATGAATTTGATATTACAACCCCCATTAGAGAAAATAATAAAAAATTAGTCAAAGCGGGGCCCCCCAGAATACCGGTAAATTGGCCGAGTTCCAAAAAAATTTAAGATATCAAAAAAATGATCAGAGTAGACCCCTATTATTTTTTTAATAGAGAAAATGTTGTTCTCTTCTTTTTTTTTTATCTTTAACCAATTTAAAGAAGCGGCGCTTGCGGCTAAATTTGCACCCTGCGCCGCAGAATTTGGCTGATTTCAACCAAAAGTTTCGTGGTTCGTTGGTGTATAAAATTAATTGTGTACCAAATTTCAAGTTCTAGCTCTTACCGTTCTTGAGAATCCTGTTCACACACAACAGACAACAACAGACGACGCACGGACCAATGGCTGAAAAACAACTTTTTTGGTATCCTGAGGCCATGATTCGCCAAAATGTTGAAAAACTGGTAGGTCAAATTTTCGACGAATAAAATACTTTCCTTATTATAAGATAAGGAAATAAAAATATCAAAAAGAGAGCCCCAACAGGGGGGCCAAACCGATAAATTAATCCTAACTATGGGAAGGATTTGTTACCCGGGTTTAACTGTGAAATTTTTCAAACTTACTTATTTTAAAGCCCTTCCATAGATATTCAGGGTTTTCCAACTTTTTCCCCACAGTATAAATGTTTTTTTTTCTTCACTCATCTACCTGCCCTTAAAGATAAATAGTAAATGGTAAATAATGTATTAATTTACCGGGAAAGCTTATTCATATCAGATATTCGGAGTTGTAGCCCCCAATACTGGAGGATCTTTTTCCCAAAAGATTTAATCCTTTTCATAATGGATAATTATTATCATACAAATAAAACTTCTGACCTTGATTAACACTTTTAACAAGTCACTGAAGAGGTTAGAGAAAAATTATTGAGAATGCTAATCACTATTTTTATTTAAATATTCTGCCCACGGTCAAAATTTAACTTGGGTAGGTGCCCTTTTGGCAGGGGCAGGTTTACTCACCACCATACAGTTGCACTATGTTACAGTTAAAAAAATATTTTTTTTTTTTTAACAAAAACAAACTCCAATTTCATATTACGGGAAGTAGAAGATTATTAAAATGAAATTTGAAATATATAATAAAAAATATTAAAGTCAGTATGAAAAATAAGAGAATAGAATTACAAATTTGAAATCAATCATTGCCAGCGTCAAGGGACGTTCATGCAATAAATCTGGTTGGGATCACAAATTAAGTAACGCCACGAGTTAAAGACTTCGTGATGTGGCATTTCCCCCCAATTCAGGGGGTTTGAGGTCATGTGGGTAGCAGGTTTGTAAGTTTCCTGCAAATGGAGAGTAAACCCCCGTCCTGTATTACCTGGTAGTTGAAAAAGACGTTAAACTCTAATGAAACAAAACAAAAAATCAATCAAATTCAGAAAAAGCTCATTGCAGTTTTGAATATATTGGAGGGAGGTTGCATTATTTGATATTATTACTCAAATACAGGCTACTTTCCACCAAATAAAATTCTGGCACACTTTTTTTTAAATATAAATACATCTCAACCACAATCTCGGCTATTAAAGAAATTTTTAAAAAATAACCGCCCCCTATGACTCATCAAATTCACAGATATTTATAATGATAGGAAAAATTTAACACATTTTTGCGCGTTTTAACCCCTTCTACTATATTTGTCCTCCCTGGAAGAAAAAAAAAAACGAGAGAGGGGAAAGTTTCGGTTTTGTTTCGAAAAGTCATTCTCAGTAACATCATTTTGGGGAGAGATTGAATTAATTTTTTATTAAATAATATAATGTGTTAATCTTCTGATTTCGAAATGAATTCGAAAATTTTTATCACATTTGACATTTACACATCAAATTACGAAGAATAAAAAAATCTCAAAAATCAAGTTTCTTATTTTTAGTGCTTCACAAGGAGACCTTGGAGGTAAGAAAAATTATCCAGTGAGGCAAGTTGGGAAATATTGAGTAGTTATAAGGCAACAATAGCACTACCAAAGATCAAGGTTTACTTTTGTTAAATACTTTAAATTTTGTCCTGTCATGCCCAAGGCTATCTATGTCTTCTCCCTTGCTTAATCTATATTTATTTGCATTCTTGGGTCGCTCTTCTTGTTCACAATTATATTTTTCTTTTATTTTTTGGTCTTCTCCTGTAAACCCCTCTTTCATCTTTTTTTTCTGTTGATTATCCATACCTTTGGTCTTCCTCCATTTCTGGTATTGTTCTAGATTTAGTGGGTATGCAAGTCCTCACCGTAGGGATGCCTGGTCATTTGTCCCTTCAGCTGTTTTGTTTTGCAAGACATTTGTTTGAAGAGCCGGTGCATTTCCATTCAGATGCCTCTTTAATATATAATTGTCAAGGTCAAAGTTTTCCCTATACATTTCGGGACCACCTACATACCTATAGGCACCCGGGGATCATATAACATAGAGGGGAACCCGATGTATCAAGATCTGGTCCAAAAGGGACCATCATGATTTCAAAATCAGTGCCGACTTTAGTAATTTTTCTCTGCGAAAGAGTGGGTATCTAAACTACCTCTTCTTCTAAAAAAATTTTTTTACTTTTTTCAAACTTACCTATCTGTTAATTTTCTTTCTTCCCTTTTACTTCCTTATTTTCTACTTTTTATGTATAATTTAAGATTGGTATTGAGTGAAAATTAAGAATGTTTTAAACCCACCACTGCAGAGATAAAAAAAAATTTTCAAATAAATTAACCAATCAAAGGGGGGTTTTGTTGAAAGAGGGCCATCAGCTGTCAAATTTATGATAAATTTGTTCAACTGAGATAGTAAGGTTCCCTCTATGTTTATTTTTCTCGTCCTAGGGGGTTTAAAAAAAAAAAAAAAAAAACTCCTGCATATCCCTTTAAACAAATGGATCCCATGAACCTTTGGGGTTTCCCCCGAATCGGACATGTGCCCCCTATAAGACACAGGAATTTTGTTTTTTCTTACCCTTATTGATGTCACGCTCATATTTCTTAGGGGGAACTTTTGTCATGGTACCAGCAAACTTTTGAAAAAAAAATTTAAAATTATGGGATTTTCTGTTACCCGGGGACACACCCTAAAAGGGGCCCCCGTCCATGGTTTAATGTATTTTTTGATTTATATAAGGGGGGAAATTTTTTAAAATTTCCCCCCATCTTCATTTTTTTTTCAATTTTCGTTCAAGGGGATGTTTTCCCTAACTTTCTCTGTTTAAAATTATTTCTGATCCTGTCTTTGTTTGCCTCCATATCTCCATCTTCATTCCTTTTATTGTCTTCTTTTTATCTATGAAATTTTTTTATGATCCAACAAAATTCCTACAGATGCACTAATCAATCTTTAATTTTTCCTTTTCATTTTAATGTTTTTTTCGTCACATAACCTTTTTTTCTGCAATTTCTGAATTTCCCTAATTTAGCCATCCTTTTGGGGGTTTTGTTTTTAAACACAAGGGGCACAATTTCCATTTTTGTGATCAAGTGTTATGTATTTAAAAGTAATCATTTTACATCCCTTAAAACCCTTCTTTTACTTTGGTGTTGTATCCTAGATTTTATTTACTTAGTAAGTTGAGAAAAACATAAGCTGATTTCCCAAAAAATTGGGATGAATGGGCTTAGTTTCAAAATATTAAATGTTAAAAAATGGAACAAAATTAAAAAAGGCAAAATCATTTTACTTTGGGTTGTATACTCAGATTCTTACTCTAAAAAACCTTCCCTACATTTCTAAATTAAAAAATTGGGAAAACGGAGCAAACCTTGCCCTTTAATTAAAATGGCGGACCTTTGGGTTGCCAATTTTATTTTGAATTTGATGTGTGTATTTTTGGTTTTGGGCAAAGTGGTGGTGTAACCTGTTCAAAAATAAAAGAAATTCCTTTTTAAATCCCCAGAATGATAGTAACAGTATTGGGATTTTTAAGGGGAAATATACATACAACTAAACAATAGTCTGACTCAAGATTAAGTTGAAAAGAGACACAAGGGGCCCCTTTAGATTTTTATATTTGTAGACCAAATTTAAAAACCTTTCTATACAAATTCAATTTTGGATTTTCCTACTTTAACTTTATTGAATATTAAAATTTTATTTTTTCCTTGTTTTTTTGTTTTTTACATCATTTTTTTTTACCCCCTTTTTTTCCCCGCTCTTATCATTTTTTTTTTTTATTTACAATTTTTTTTTTTTTTTACATTTTGGGTTGTTTTTTCCATGCTAAAATAATGGGGGTTATAAGTGGGGATGTTTCAGAACAAAACTTTTTATGTTCCTGGAACAGGACACAAAATTTTATTTTTTAAGATAGTAGTATTTGCCAAATTTGAACCCCATCCACCTTTTTTAAAATTTTTTATCAAACTAAATTGGGTTTTATCTTCTAAAGTTAAAACTTTTTTTGGGGACTTTTCTACCCTTTTAGAAACAATATTTTGGTTACTTCTTTTGGGCCACTGCCCCTATGTTTGGTCAATAAAAAAAAACTATATTTAGCAATAAATAAAAAAAAAATATTTTAATCTTGAATAAAATTAAAAATATGAAACTTTCCCCGGGGGAACCAAAAAATTTAAAGGTGACAGAATAAAGGAAAACCACTTGACAAAAAGTTTACCCAAATTGTTGAAATCCAAAACAAATTTTACATTCTATGTGCGGGAGTTTGGAGAAAAAAAAACTCCAATTTTTTTAATTTTTATTTTTGGAAAAAACAGGGAAAAGTCCAAAATTTGAAGTTCCCAAAACAGGCATCCCGACCAAAATAATAATAAAAAAGTTCTAGTTGAAATGTCTCTCATTCATTAAAAAACAACCAAATCTCAAGGGGGTTTTTTTATCTGGGAAAATTTCAAAAAGTATTGGGGATTTATAATTTGGGTCTTACTCGGCCCCCAAAAAACCATCAAAAATTTAGGTTTTTTTTTTTTTAGGGTTTAAAATTTACTTTTTTTCAAAAAGGGAAAACTTTTTTTTGGGTTTTTGGATCTTCCTTCCACTTTGGAATCTTAAACAACCCCCTTTGTAAAACTTTGAAAGTTTGACTTCAAAGTTTTTAAAATTTGAATTTTTAAAAAAAAAAGGGGCCAGAGATATCTTACAATTCATTTACGGTTCAGAATTTTTTATAAAATTAAATTTTTTTTTTTTTAAAAAAAAATTTAAATAAAAGTTTTTCCATTTAAAAAATGAATTTTTTTATCTTTTTTTTTAACCCTTAGTAAAAGGTTTTTTTGGTAATTACAAAATTTCCAAAAAAAAAAGAAAATTCTTACACAATTTAAAAAAATTAAAACCCCTTACAATCCCCCGGCAAAATATGAAAAAAAAACTAAAAAATTTTTTTTTCAAAAAAAAGAATTTTAACTTTTTTTTTTTTTACAAAAAAACAATTGTTTCTTATAAAATTTACTAAACCTTTAAATAAAGTACAAATCTCCACCCCGTTTTGGGTTAAAAATCTCATACTTTCTATAAAAATTTTTAAATTTTCATACATACTTTTCTTTTAAAATTTTTAAGTCAATATTTCAAAAGTTTTACAAATAGGGGGTTTAGGGATTGCCGGGTTAACCCGGCTAATTTTTTTCCTTTTTTACTCACCCAAAAGTTTCCCCCCAAAGTTCCCTCAAAAAGAAAAAAAATAAATTTCAAAGAAGCAAGATTTATCTGGAGAAAAGTCAACGAAAACCTTGATATATTGAAAAAACGGGGAAAAAGGGGAAAAAAAAAGGGGAAACCCCTCCAAGGAAAAAATTTACTTTAATTGTGGATTATTTAAAAATAATGTTTAAAAAAAAGGGGGAAATTTTTAAAAAAACTGGAAAAGCAAATTAAAAAAGCCAAACAAGAAACGAAATGCCCCAAAGGGGAAAAAAAAGGGTTTAATTCCCCCTAAATCACCAAACCAAAAAAAAAAACAAAAACCCATTTTAAACCCGGG
The DNA here is from genome assembly GCA_024516035.1 of Bactericera cockerelli. Lineage (NCBI taxonomy): Eukaryota > Metazoa > Arthropoda > Insecta > Hemiptera > Triozidae > Bactericera > Bactericera cockerelli. Next base: position 11,933 of record JAMCCL010000747.1, read on the forward strand.
CGATGGGGAAAATTTTATCGGGAAAAGAGCACTTTTCAACTTTTCCCCCCTTTCCCCCAAAAAAGGACAAAGAAATAAAAATTTTAAAAATTTGAAAAAAGAAAATTTATCTTTTTTTTAAAAAAGGGCCCCAAAAAATAGGGGTTTTTTTTTAAAAAAATAAATGGGAAGACATAAGGGAAATTGAAAAAAAAAAAGTTTTGGGTTCATCATCCTTTCTCAAAACCCTGGGGAAAAAAAAAAAGAAGTTTTTGTTGTACCCAAACTTCTACTTCAAAAATGCTAAAAAACCATAGACAAAACTCATCTACTGGTACTCCCTTCCGGTTTAAAATAAACGCCATTGGGATCCGAATTAACCAGAAAAAAAAGAAAAAAAACCCCCAACCAAAATTTAAAAAAACTAAAAGGCCCTTTTAAATGTTAAAAAAAACAAAGGAAAGTCCAAAAAAACTTCTTTTGGGTTATTTTTATAAATAATTTTCATGGAAACTGACAAATCCCCGGGGGCGAAAATTTTTAAAAAAAAAAAATAATAATCTGAAATATGCAAAAAAATTTAAAAATGAAAATAAGACAACAAACTTTCGAAAATTTGCTTAAAAAAAAACAAAAAAAAAAGGGAAAATTTTTATAAAAAATCATTTCTTCGGGTAAAAGTACTTGATTACAAAAAAGAAGAAAGAATTCCTTCGAAAAATTTTGAAACTTTTTTGGGGAAAAAAAAAGAACAAAAAATCAACAAATGGTTTTTTAACCCCATTAATTTTCTACCCAAATTTTTACAACCCAATATAATTGGAAGAAAATTTTTTGTTTCCCGAAATTTTACCCGGGGGGTTTAGTTAAACCAAAATTTTTTGAAAAACCCCTTGTATGGGGCAAATATTAGGATTCCTCCTTTTCTTTATTAAAAAAACCTTAAACCAAAATTGACGATACAACCCTTATACTTCCCCAAAAGATGAAGAATATTGCCCCCATGGGCCCTTTAAAAAATTTGCAACTCACTTATAACCCCCAAAAAAAAAGGGTTTTTTAATAACATACCTCCCCCCAAAAGGGGTTTCCAAAACTGCCCCAAAAGGAAAAACCCCTATTTAATTCCCTTAAAACCAAAATTTAAACACTCATACCCCTTTTTAAAAAACCCCAAATTTTTAAAAAAATTTTTAACAAAAACCAAACAAAGAAACCTAAAAAACTCTTCATTGGGAAAATTTCCCCCCCTTTTGCACCAAAAATAAAAGTAAGGTTTCTGGGAAAAAAATTAAAACCCCTTTCCCCAAGCAAATGTTTGATAAATCAAAATAGACAAGCTATTAATTTTAAAAATTTTGGAAAAAAAAAAAAGAAAAAAATTTCCTTCTTTAAGAAATTTAACTAAAAATTGCTAAAAAAAAAAAATTGATAAATTTCTCTAAAAAGGAAATTTAAAAAAACTATTTAAGAAAAAACTATTTGGAAAACTAAAACAAAGTAAAAAAATTTAAAAAGGGGGTTTTTAAAATTTTCCCAAAAAATAAATTTCCCATTCAACAAAAAATTTTATAATTCCACAAAAAAAATCACCGCCAAAGAAATTTTTGTTTTTAAAAATTGGGGCAAAAAAAAATTTTAAAAAAAAAAAAAACCCAAATCCCCTCGATAATATAAAAAAAAGTTATCTCCTTTCAAAAAAAAAAAAAAGATTTTTTAAAAATTTAAATAAATAAAACTTTCAAAAAACCCCAAAAAAACAAAAAAAAACTAATAGCATCCAAATTTAAATATTAAAAAAAAAAAAAAATCTTTACTATTTGCCCAATTTTTTAAAAAAAAAGGGAAAAAAACTGTTACAAAAAAAAAAAAAAGGGGGAAAATTTATGCATCAACAATGAACCAAACCGAAAAACTTTTTCCATTTAAAAAGAAAGAAAATTTAAAAAAAAATTCCAAAATGAAAAAATTGAATTTAAAAAAAAAATTAAATACCTTTTAAAAAAAAACCCCCTAAATAAATTTTTAACAGCTTAAAAAAAAAAAACAAAACTCATGGGTAAAAAGCAAAAAAAAAAAAATGGTATTGTTTTCCAAAAAAAAAACCCAAAAGAAAATAAATAAAAAGAAAATTTTGAAAATTGTTTTCTTGCAAAGAAAAAAAAACTCTTTTTAAAAAAAAAATTTTTTAAAAAATCCAACGTCCCAAATTTAAATTCCACAAAATACACTTCCTCATTAACAAATCAAAAAAAAAAAGGTTTTAAAAAAAAACTATTTTTCCCCAAAAAAATCTTTAAAAAGGGAAAAAAAAAACCACGTAAAGCCCCCATATTACCAATTTTTTTTATAAAACAGCCAAAAAAACCCAAAAATTTTTATCTTCTAATTTAAATTTGAAATTAAAAATTGAAAACAAAAGGGGCCCCCCAATGCAACCTTAAAAAACTTCCGGGGAAAGAAAATTTAAAAATTATCCCCAAAAATTTTAACGAAAAAACTGTAAAAAAATCGGGTTTTTATAATCGGGGATTATCAAAATTTTTCCTTTTCTGGTTTTTTGAACTTGCATCTCAATTTTTAAATAATCACAACAATTTTTCTAAATCACAAAGAAGAAAAGGGGCCCCCTCAGACAATCAACCCAAAGCTTAAAAAAACAAAAAACAACTAACATAAAAACTCATCGAATTGAGCTTTTCCCTTTAGTATCCCCCTTAAAGTTCAAGATAATTTTTAAAAAAAAAATTTTTAAAATTTAACTTCGTGAAATTAAGGGGAAATCAAAAAAAACAAATTTTAAAAGGGGAAAAAATATAAAGGGGAAAAAAGAGGGTGTAATCAATTAAATAAAAAACCACACTTTTTTATCAAAAGTGTATGATAATAAAAAAATTTAATGTACTACTTTTCCCGGGCCTTTAAAAAAAACTTAAGGGGCTTTGGTCATGTTTTCAGTTTAAAATTCCTGAAATTCCACTTTGAAAACAAAAAAACCCCAAAAAAATAAAAAATCCCCATCAAAAACACCCAAAACAAAATTCAAAAAATTTAAAAAATTTTAAAAAAAGTTAAGGCAAAAAAAAATTTTTAATGGGTAAAGTTTTTGAAAAATGAATACACTGAAAAACTTTTGGGCCAAATTTTTAATAATCTGTCTTTTTACCAAACAAAGATACCCCAAAAAAAATGCACTGTAAAACCAAAAATCGGGAATCAATTTTTTAAAAAGTTTTAAAAAAATTTTCCCCCTCATTAAAAAAGCAAACCCCGAAAATTCCGGGTTTAAATAATCGTCCATTTCCCAAAATTTTCCCCCACAAGAATTTTCCTATCTCTTTTAAAGGCGGTTTTTTAAAACCAAAAAACAACAATAATACTTTTTTGAAGTTCTTCAAACTGCCCAACATTTTCCCACGTTTTACATTTTAAAAATGAATGATATATGATATCTTTTTCAAAATAAAAAACATGTACAACCCCAAAAAATGCTTATAATAAAAAAAATCTTGATTTTGAAAAGGTTTTAATGATAATTTTAAATTTAAATTTTTTAAAAATTTTTAAAAAACCCAAAACTTTGGGGACAAAAAAAAAAAAAATGAAAAAAAATAAATGGTTTTAAAAAAAAAGTACCCCCTTTGGGAAAGAAAACATGGACAAAAACGGGGCAACAATTTTAATAAAATGGGAAAAATTTGAACATACAACATACTATTACAAACGAAACATGTATTAATGACCTGGGCAAATTATTTAATTTTTAAATTAAAAAACTATCTTTTTACACAATGGAGTTAAAAAATTTTAAAGGACTAAAAAAAAAAACGGTTCTTGGGGTTTTTAAAATTTTTTAATAACCCAAAAATTTTTTTTTTAAGAAAAAAAATATTTAAAAAGATGACCTCACTTCTAATTTTTTTAAAAAAAAAAAACAAATTTTTCTTCTTTTAAAAAGAACCCAAAATAGTCCCCAAAATCTTTTTGGTTTAATTAAACCCCCCATTGCTTTAAAATTTTTCCCCCCCCCAAAAGAAGCTATTCCCAATTCCATATTAAAAAAAAAAACAATAATTTTAAATTTTTTCCAAATAACTTTTTTCGGTTTAATGGGCACCCAAAACCTACCAGGAAAAAATAAAAAATAGGAAAATTGTGAATCTCAAATTTCTACACTAAAAAAACGATTTACAAAAGGGGGGGCCAAAATCCCCAAACATACCTTAGGGAAAAGGGGGGTTCCTTTATTAAAAAAAATTCAAAAAGTCCTTAATATATAAATTTTAAAGACCTTTTAATTTTTCAAAAATACAAATAACAAAAATTACAAATAAAAATGATGGAATATTTCAATAAAACCCAACTCTTCTAAAATTTTCAAAATTTAAATTTTTTCTTGCTTTTGACAAAACACCAAAATCAAAATTTAAAAAATTTCAAAAACTACCCCAGGATACCCTCATAATAAATAATTCAAACGAACAAACCATTACCCAATTAAAACATATAATACTCAACCTGTAATAAAAAATTTCCCTAAGACAACTTGGGAGAAACAAAAATTTAAATTTTTTTAAACATTGAAAAAATAAAACCCCTTAAAAGAAAAAAAATTAGCAAACCCCAAAGAAATTCAAATCAAAATATAAAGCTAATATCTTGGGAAATAACATTTTAAAAAAACGCAAAAAGAAATACTTAAAAAAAAATAAAATTTCCAAAGGGGCAAATTTCTCAAAAAATTTCCGCCCCAATAATAAGGGAACACAAATTTAACTACCAACCATCACACTCAAAATAAATCACCTTGTCAAGTACAAAAAGAAAGGGGTTTAAACCCCAAAAAAAAAAACAAAAAAAAACCCCCCCAAAATTAAAAGAAACCAAATTTCCCCAATAAACCATTTCTAAAAAAACCATTTCCCCCGACTTTTTTTACAAACAAAAATTTTTTACTTTAACATTAATTTAAAACAACATCATAGGTTATTTTAAAAATTTTTTTTTAAGAAAAAACTGTCTAGTCCCCCTTTTTAATTCATCACTTGTCTCAAAAATTTCCCTTCCCTTTTCTTTAAAATCCCAAAAAAAACATTTTTTTTCTTTTTAAAATTAACTATCTACATTCACACCTAAACTTACCCACAAAATTTTAGTAGTCCTATTTTATGTTTTTTGTCTTTCTTTTTTTCCCCGGGTTTGATGACGAAAGGGGTTTTCTGGATATTAACTCTAGATCACTTCACCTTTTTTCCTTTGGGGAAGTACCCATTCAATTTTAAACCAAAAAATAAAAGAATTTTTCCCGGAAAATTTAAATGCATAAAATTTATTCTAAATTATGTTAACAAGACAACTTTTTTACTTTAAATTTTTAACCCCAAATTTTTCTTCATTGGAAATTTATACCCCTAAATTAAATTTTTAAATCTGTCATTGGGGCCCCTTTAACAAAAAACTTGAAAACCACTGTTTTGGGGTTTTTTTTTTCCTTTTTTGTTCATCCAAAATTATCAAATTTGATGGCCTTCTTCAATTTCCTCTCAACCCAAACCAAATTTTCCCCCTAAGTATAATTTAACCCCCCCCCCAAATTTTTCAAATCCCATTTTTCCCCATTCCAAACCAGAAACCCTCCAAATAATATGTTTAAAACCCTTGTAGATGGCAAATATTTTTTTAATAAAAATAAGGGGTTTTTTAAATTTGTATTCTTTTTCTTTTTTTGGATAAAACCTTTGATAAACTAATATTGGGATTTTTTTATAAAACCTTTAATTTTTTTTTCACCATGCTGGGAAAACTCAATAAAAGGGGGTTTTCATCAAAAAAATTTTTTAAAATCCAAAAACTTTTCGGTTAAATTTATCAAACATTTTTAAACCCGACGGGTTCCCTGTATGTCGTAGTAAAGGGAATTCCCCCCAACAAGGGCCCTTTTAAAAAAAATCCACAAAGACAAAACCATTCTTTTTTTAAAATTTTTAAAATTGGGCCAAAAGCCCACCTGAAACCCGGGAGTGAAGGGAAATTTTTTTTAATAAACTTAATCCCCCCAAAAAAAAAAAGGAACTATTTTTTCCCTTTTTTTATATTTTCGCCGTTTTTGGAAAAGGGGGGGGGGACTTTATGGACAACCCCGAAAGATTTAAATTTTTTTCCCATTTTTACTGGGAAATTGGGAAAGCTGGAAAGCACATGAATTCCCCACTGCTAAGATTTTTTATTTTGCTCTTTCTGAGTGGGAACATTTTTCCCCAAATAAAAACTTTATTGGGAACAGCATCCACTAAATTTTAAAATTTTTAAATAAAAATGATATCTAAATTTGCTTCTTAATATTGTTTGATTAAAAAAAAGGCCCCCCACATTTCATTTTCTTTTTTACATTAATTTTTTTGGGTCTTGTAAAATTTAATTATTTTGGGTTTTTTTAAAATTTTTAAACAAAAAGTTAAAGAAATCAACTGGGCTGTACTTGTTTCAGGTAAAACACTAACAACAATTTTTTTCCTATATTACAATTGTACATGTTTTTGGATTTTGCAAATTACCCACAGAAGGGGGTACTCCATCTATAAAAAAAAAGCAACTAATATTTTTTGAAAAGCATTTTAGACTAGACATTTTGTTATAAAAAAAACTTCCCTACACTTCAGA
>JAMCCL010000748.1:0-18526 GCA_024516035.1 Bactericera cockerelli
TAATAATAAATTTATGATTCTCTTTTTGGCTCAGGAAAAATCTTCGGTAAAAAAATCCCATATTAAATTCAAGTAAAATGAAATCAATATTAAATGGAACATCAAATGGTAGGCCTACATAAGCGACCATTAATCAAGTAAACATGACCAATCAAACATAAAAAAGCAAAAACCTTAACTTAAATTTACAAATAAAAATATAATACTATTACTTTTGAAATATCACAGGTTAAATATATTATCTTGCATTAGAACCCTCTTCAATATAAATATCTTCATGGGTATGCGTCCCATGAATTCTCATAAACCTCTGAAATGCCGCCTGTAAAAGTAGAAAAAATAAATTAGAGTTGAAAAGTTAAATTTATATACAGTGCGAAAAATGAAATTTTTCGGGCTCTTAGAGTGCAATTCAAAGAGGTTAAAATTATGAATAAAAGAGAATCTGGAATTTTCAAGTGTCGGTACGAACTCCAATCCAAGACACCTCAAGACATCAATCTCTATTTGAAAATACTACACCCCTATTCTAATATCATTTCATGTACCGAATTTTCTTACAAGTCCTACATACATGAATAAATCTGAAAAGATCCCCTATGATTTTGGAAAATTTCTAAAAAATACCGAGTAAAAGTTGCGTGGAAGATATTGCCACGGGCAAAAATTTTCCCGTCGAATGGTGCTCTTTTAGCGCGGATTTAAAGACGTTTTTGGGTAATACCCTTGGCGCTAAGTCCGGATTGCGTACTGTGTAAAAGGGGAAAAACCGACACTTACCAACAACTTAAGTATTGATTTGTCTATTAATTCCGCCCTTAAAATTTAAAAATCAATTATCTTCATTTAAATTTAAATGTCTTCTTTTCTTTTGAAACTATCGCAAGTATGTGCTTGTAACAAAGGCTTCGGACTCACCCCACGGACCGCTAGGGCCGGGTGGACCCCACGGGCCCCAGGAAGCGTACACGCGAAACTCGCCTTGGTGCTTGCTGATGAAGCCCAGGTAGCAGGGCTCCCGGGGTAAACCCCAAACAGACGTTTTTGAGCGGTAGAAGTAGTCCAGGCTTCCGGGGCGACCCTTGCGGTGCTGCCCTGGGAACATTTGAATTTTGGTCAAATTCGTTCCCTAAATCTATGAAAAAAAAAAAATTCCCTCAACAGAGTTTAACCCCCCGAACCTGAGTGTTTTTTTTCTTTTTACTGAATATAAAACCGAACGTTCAATATTGTAGAACAGAGATTTTTACTTCATACAGACCTGAAGGTTGGAATTTTTTCCATTCATAAGACCGACATTCTACTCCTAGAACATTATTTTAACATTTTTTCAGTAAAAATTTAAAGACACTCAGGTCTATATTGAGGAGATTTCAATGTTCTACCATAGAACTTCAGGTCCAGGAGTTAAGGGTTTTTTCATAATCGGCAATTTCTGAAGTAGTTTAGACTGACAGGCCTATTATAAAGTATTATAACTGGGGTATTACGCCCATTCAAGATCAACCGAGACGGGGGTGTTACCACCCATTTACGGGAAAAACCTACAAGTCTGGGTTGGCCCGGGAAAATGTCAGCTTCACGAGGTCTTCACCTCGGTGGAATTTGCTGAACTTCGGTGACCAAACGAAACCGTTGCATTCACCATTCCATGGTAAGCGAAACATATTTTTATTTGCCTAATGAGAGAATAAATTGTCATATCCGGCTGAGTTTTGAAACCCGCAAACTCTGGAGAGTCCCCTCATTCCACTAGCTACGGGATAGCAAACCTTACAAGCCGGGCTAGCTTGCAGTTTCCTAAGGGTTTAATGGCTTATAAAGAAAAGTCCAAGTCCCAGATGGTTATCGCACATAGAAATGTGGTTTCGGACAGCCAACTTTGAAATAAAGTTGGCTGAGACCACACTCACCCCCCAGCTGTAGCCAAGCTGGGCTACAAAAAACAAACAACTTGTACTCACGCCCACCCCACCACCTACCGGTCTGGCCTTCTCCACCATGCGGAGTCCCTCGCCGACCCCCAGGGGCGAGTGCGGCCGTGGGGTGGTCCCCTTCACTTTGCCCCCGCCTGGCAGATGACCAGTTGCCCTTGTGGGCCGAGGTCCCACGGAGCCCAGGTCCCCACAGGAACCTCTCCCGTTGGTCCGGGGGGCGCTGGGTCTGCAGCCCTCGTACTCCACATCCACCGCGTAGGCCGAGGGAAGATGCCCTGCCGGCCCGTCCTCAAGTTTTACGCCTTGGAGGTAACAATACAAGGTTACTTTAACTCTTTCTAAATTTTCATTTACCTTGGGACTCAAACCCTGAACCACCGACCTCCGATTACAATCTGCTGACTTATCGATCAAACTACTGACGCACTTTGTGCGGGGTGACAAGTTCATACTTAATTTATTATCCTCTTACTCCATAATTTTTGTGTACCATTATCATAATGCATAATATTTATAGTCATTTCTGAAAGAATAGGGACCACTCAAATTTCCGACCCAACCCAGGTTGTGTAAGTTCGAATGTTTTTTTTTCCCTAATTTTGAGCTTTCTGCAAAATAAGTTAAAAATGTTAAAATTCCGTCTTCAATGCGATCAAATGGTGAAAATGATTCAAACCCCCATTGAAAGTGTTCATTTGTGATTTTACATTCCCCAATTTCTTGAAAAGTACACTTTGTAGAGGAAACAAGATATTCAAATGGATTTTAAACATTAAATTTTAAACATTATTATTTTATGCGGGTACTTAAATTTTAGGACTTTTGTTTTCTTTTATATCCAGTGTTTATTTTGACAAAATTCTGCCACTGGTCGCTGCCCTGCTCACATCAAAACAGCTTCTCTTTTTCCTCTCGAGGTATGGGGTGGATAATTGTATTGCTTCGTTTAGTTACCTTCACACCACAAGTCCTCCGCCTCGCTGCTTACATAGACAGGGTCTCCTATCTCCAGCTCCACCTCGTCAAAGTGTCGGGGATGAATTGTGGAGAGAGCGATGATGGCCTCCACAGTTTCCAGCTTGCTGGGTGGCAGAGTCCCCGACTGGCAGACCGAGAGGATTATGGAATCTGAGGAGGATTTATTACTGTTTGTCTTCAGATTGGGACAAATTAATAGTATTTACAGTCGAACCGGATAATCAGGACTTGCTTAAGCAGGAAACCCGATAAACTGAAAAAAACTCGTGCCCCCCTCAAGGTTCCTTGTATTTAAAAATGACTTTGTGTTATTTTTAGACAAAAATAAATAAGCACAAATTATTGCCGATCATTTAATTTTACCTGTTTATCCAGGTTCGACTGAGAATGTTTTTTTAAGTATGTATTTACGAGTATCATCAGATTACTACAAATGCTTTAGTTTTAAATCCATCTATGTTTCACAAATTCGCTCTGGCATCTCCGTTTAGATAAAGGGTTAAAGTTCAGAACATTCATTTGAGGGTTCAGGAGATCACAGGACTTGTCACTTTTTAAAAAAATTCAGCTTTCAAATTACCGTGTAGATTGTGATTGGATACCAGGACAGACCCAATCAATGCCGGGTATATCGTTCATTATCGCTGTCCCACTGTGGAGTCTGTCTCCTGACTCCAGGGGAGGGTCCCCCATTTCTTCCCTTGACTGGGCACCGAGTGAGCTGGAAAAGCGAAGGACAATTTTTTACATGCTAATGCATATAGGTCATTCCTAATGCACTTATATCGCCTAGTTGGGACGTCACTCATCGGTGGAATGTTTCTATCTCATTTCGTGGTCAAGTGCTAATGCGGCTCTTTTTCCCAATGCCAAAACATGTAGTCAATGATTTGTTAGCTCATTTTCAACGATTTAATTTCATTGCAATGTGAATCTATGAACCGCAATAAAGGGTTTTGTGATTGCAACCATACTTTAACAAACCTACGAAATTTTCACGGCCTGTAGACGAACCACTTTAGAGTTTTGAAATAAAAATAACGCCTTATAAATTCGCCCGAATGAGACTATAATTTCCCTTTTATAAAAATCCCAAATGGGATAAAAAAACTGTCATGTCCCGACTGGGTTTTGAACCCGCGACCTTTAGATTACCTGACTGGTGACGGGTTGACCACTGGGCTATTGGGACTGAACTGTACCGCAAGACTGGGCTATTGGGACGAACTGTACCGCAAGACGGCTATTGGGACTGAACTGTCCGCAAACTGGGCTATTGGACTGAACTGTACCGCAAACTGGGCTATTGGGACTGAACTGTACGCAAGACTGGGCTATTGGGACTGAACTGTACCGCAAGACTGGGCATTGGGACTAACTGTATAGAAGTAACTTACGTTTGCGGTTCTTGATCGGATCTGAGTAGTTTGCGTCGCCTTCTGGCCACTCTGGGGGGGTGCTGGAACTTTTGGTCGAAGAATGGAAGTTCAGTTTGGGATTATGTTGAGGGTAAAATGAAACGAAGATTATATTTGTTAATTTTAAAAAAAATAAAAATCTTTCAGATAAAACTGCTGATCATCTCACATTTTATTTAATAGTCTAATTGCTAAAAAAAGGACAAAATTTATAATAATTATAAAATTTAGGTAAATTTAATAGCATGTTTAATTGTATTGATATTTTTGCTTGATAACATAGTGAAGTTGCATAAAACTATAATATAAAACGTTAAAAACTTAGACACTGAATTTAGTGATCAAAAAGTTAGCGGTTTATTTTTTGTTTGTAAGTTAGTTCAATTACTCACAGTTTATATAGGGACTTATAAGTCTACTTATTGTAAAAGGAACCATGGGTTTTCCGAGATAAATCACTTCCTTGTCGGAGGTTTAATTTAGATCTTCTGGAGTCGAGTCCTCCTCCAACTGTACACGTGCACCAGCCTGGGGAAATTTTAAAAGACGAACAATAATGGAACTGGTAAGTATTAACAGAAACCTAGGTAGAAATCTGAAAAAGCAAAGTCATAGCAGGAAAATAAGCTGATTTTTATTGATTTCTTTTTTTAAAGTGGGCATCAGTTGAAGACAGTGTACCTATTGGTATACTCGTAAGTATAAGTATGCTTTATTTAGACAGTCCCGCGCAAGACAGGTATCCCGTATCTAACAGTTTAAGTATAGGGCTGTAGGCTACGAAAACTCTTTTCACGCAACCTTAAAATAGATCTTTTGTGACATGTCCTTGAACCTAAAAAAAGTCTGAACTTTTATTGTAGCTTCAGATTCTTATAGGCGATTTCATAACTTTTTTAGGGGTTAAAAATGTTTTAAACTGATAGTGTTTTGTTTGGGTGTGAGAGGCTGCTCCACATTCACGGAGGGAATTTTTTTTTCTGTCTACGGGGCCTCTTTACAGAGACTCATTTTGTATCTTTTTTTATTTGTTTTGGGGGAGGTTAGTTACATATTTTGCCCTGCATTACAATAAGAAGTACTATTCAATATATTTGTTACTATTTAATCAATGAAAAAGTAAATGTTTGAAAAAAAGCATTGTTTTCTATTTTGGCGAAATGTTTGATCTATTGCTCCTTGGCCACGGTGAAAACAAAAAGACAAGGATTTATTAGAGTGGATTTGCGGAGACAAGAAAAATCGGAGAGGATTGGTGTATGGTCAGTATGGTACACATTGCCATCCACTAGCCCCTTTTTCTTTCATTAAATGATTAATAAATTTTCCGCCTACCTACCAAAATGTATTTGAAAAGTTTAAAAAATCAAACACCTCGGCCCGGGGGTGAAGAACGCCTATACAAAGAAAAGAGACAGCCCGGCAGAGTGTAAGGTTTACGGAAAACATAGTTCCCATGCATTTATGTACTTTCAGCCAGCGAAAAGTGCAACATGAATTTCAAAAATTGCAATTTTTAAGCAGAAATGGACTCTACGTAAAAAAAATTGATTTGACTTTTTTTTTGCTTCCTAGACCAACGGAACCCTATTTCGAGACCCCCCAAAAATCGTGAAAGACATGAAAAGATTCATAATTTTGTTTTTTTTTTTTTTTTTCTTTTTTTTTTTCATACGGACCCTTTGAGACCCGACTTCGTGTCTTTAACTTGGCACTGAAGATTAAGTAGGTTCTAAAGTGATCAAGATATAAGGAAAATGAGCCCGGACCAAAAAAATATTCTAAATTATAAGCGGGCGGCCCATTTGGGCGGCCCGGTTTTGGGACCCCAAATGGGGAATTGAAGGATAATACTAATCTTAAGTGGTATCAAATGAAAGATCTTGAGAGCAGATACCAAATTTATTGTTTTTAAATCCCTTCAACCGGTCCACTGGATGGCATCTGGGGGCCCTTTTTCATTTTCTTTGGCGGGTAGGTACCCCGAATCCTTAGCTTAGGGTCAGATCTTGGCCAGTATTTATTTTTCGAGATGACCTCGCTCTCGCAAAATTTTTAAGGGTTTAAGTTTCCAGGTATTATTATTCATTTTCTTTCCGCTTCTTAAGAAGACAACTTTTCTATTGGTAGCGTGCCCACCTACCAGCCAGTTACACGGGTTCGAATCCTGGCGGGGACGAAAGTTTTAGCTTTATTTTTTTCAATTTGGGCTTAACGTTGTTCTTTTTTTCCGCTCTTTATATTTATGTTATGCTACCCTCACGAGGAAAATTTGAGTTTTTTAAAGAATCGGTCAATGACCTGTGGCGGCATTACGAGATTGATTTTGGACAATCATGATTGAAAGGAGAAAAAATTTATGTGAATTAGCTCTCTAATGTCGATGCTAGTCACTAAAGTTGTGACAAATATGACCTTGGCCAAGTGGGTAAGCATACTGGGCTTCACGCACGATGACTTGGGTTCGATCCCCATGAGCCATTTTTTTTTTATCTGTCCATTATGCCCGGGTGACACTCATCCCTCGTGAGGTATTGATAAGGACGTCCACCAACGGTTTCTCTCTTGACCCAAATTTTGGTCAGGTGGGTACCGCGAGTTCTCTCCCTCATGGTTTTAAAATCAACACAGAATTGTCTCCCGTCGCTTGCATTTTTACCTGAGTTTTATACCTACATAGTTTAGGCCTTGCAAAATTTTATAATGAAAAAACCTAATGGGCATCATTGATATAGACCAAGGCATCCCTTTCTAGTATCTTCCCTAACCTACTATAGTTATACACTTAAGGCATTGCCTTTCATTAGTTAAGATTTTAAAGATTTCCTTATAAAAAGCCGATTCTTATAAAAAAATATTTTTTTTTATAGTTTTCATTTTCTTAAATCCTAATTAAAAAGCATGGTCTTTTTTCCGGGAGAGATACTCGTGGGACCCCTGCAACAAGCCGGAGAGAATTCGGGTAAGAATAGGTCAAGGGGAGAGAACTCATTACCTCAGTAAGGGATAACAAATTAATATTTTTGACATTTGTAAATCCAGGTGTTTTAGGCCCTCCTAAATAAACCTAATCATGTGGATATGAAAACAAAAGGTCTTGATAGGCTGATTGCAAATTTAATATTATTTACTCACTTTGGGGACTCAGGGGGCCGAATTGGGATCCAAATATATATTGACCTTAGAAAAATTAAATACCTACTGTGAAAATATATCTTTAAAAAAAATGGAATTAAACAACTTGTACATTCACATTTCCCAGCTTATTTACTTTTGTTATATATAAAAGTTTCAGTAGTTAGACATTTGAACCTATATTTTCGTACAAAAAGAATGATATCCCCCCAAAAACACCACTTCGTGGTTAAAAAAAAAGAACGCCTTACCAATAGAATGATTATAACAGCAAAAATAAATGATATCAAATTGAAAACACCTTTACCCCCCCTCTCTTTATTTTTTTGCACTCCTCCCCTGAATTTATTCCCTTATGTTTATCTTTCTTTATCCTTTCTAGGGGTCATCCCAAACTTGATTTCTCTTTAAATTTACTTGTTGAAAAGGCAATAAAAAAGCGGTTCCGATAGATTTTTTCTGAACTTATTTGATTAAATGAGAAAATTACACCCGACCGCCATTTTTTTTGCCGTTCAACAAGTAAATTTAAAAGAAATCAAGTTTGGGATGACCCCTAGAAAGGATAAAAAAAAGATAAACATAAGGGAATAAATTCAGAGAGGAGTGCAAAGAAATAGAAAAGATGGGGTAAAGGTTCTCAATTTGATATCATTTATTTTTTAGCTGTTATAACATTCTATTGATAAGGCTTCTTCTTTTTTTAACCACGAAATGGTTTTTTGGGGATAATAATGATCAGGATAAAAAAGCATTTACATCTCTGCCCAATTAATTTTTTGGGTTTTTATATGTAAACTAAGTAAATTGATTTTAATTAATACGTAATTAAGCTTTTTAAAGCTCTAAAATAAGCCCGAATGTTTTTAAAAAGAAAATGTAAGTATACTCCTTTACCACAGATATAAAATTAAAACTGTCATGATAAGAAGCACTAAGGAAGCAAAAAAAAAGCATCAAAAGTCATTAAAATATGAGGAGAAAGATCCATTACAAATGGAAAGATCAACAAAATATGCAATATTATTAAAGTTAAACACTCACAATTTTTTTTTTTTTTTCAACCCCCAAATAAGAAAGTCCAAACAATACAATTAATTTTAAATTTAACACAGAAGAATTTTTAAACACGATTGTGACTTTTCAACAAAAAGAGACTTTGCCTGGCAAAGGAAAAAATAAAACTAGAGCCCGCACTAAAGTGAACGGAAATTCTTGTGAAATGCCATGAAAATGCCATGCTTAAATTTTATTGTTCTCTGGAACTTTTGAACTCAGTGGGACGATACTGCAAAAGGGTTTAAAAAATGTAAATCGGAGTTGTTGAGTTTTTCACCTCCGTGTGGACAAAATAAATCAAAAAGAAAAGTCAAAATATTTTAAATATAACTTAAAATCTTGAAGATAGAACAACACAAGAAGATTTCTATAAAAAACCAAAGCCCGCCAGCTGACTTTTTTGCGTTCATTTACCAACATTATACTACTGAGGGAACAGTGATTGTAACTGAGTTAAGCAACGTCAAGTGCGAACGGACAAAGAATTCGTCCTCGTTGTGGGTTCGAATCCAACCTTCCGCGTTGTAAATATAGGATTTTTTCTTCTTTGTGATGAAAATCACTCCAAATAAACAAAAAAGGGCCTTTTCAAATTGTCTCAACAGTTTCTAACCTAACAGAAACCACTTCCCATTGCTGAGCTACTGACAGCACATATTAGGTATACTTTCTACTTGCGTTGGCTCTAATTAAAGTTAGTAATCAGCCTGACTTAGGCGATAATCGATTTTTACAACTTTTCGGAAATGTGCCAAAAACTCCCAAAATAAGTCGCGGCGCATTTGTTTTAGTCAATGGAAAAAAAACTAAATTTATCAGTAGTAAAAAATTGATTGAATTTATATTATTTTTTTTAAACAAATTATCATATACTCTATACGTTTATATTATGCATTATTTATATAGATCTTCCTGTAAAGGTAAGTGTTTACAAGTCACAATGCACATCCACAATCATCACATCCTCAAATTCTAGCTAAGTAATTATAATAATATTATTCTGGTGTATCTACTCCTATACATTAAACAATGCAATATCTTTCCCACTTATCTCAAAAAGAAAATATTATACTGCATTAGAATTTAGCAAGGTTAATTTTAAAAAATAACATGTATTTAGTACCTATGCTCGAATATCCTTGACCTGCAGGCCGGTTTAAGGCTGCGCGGGGCCCTTGGCAATTTCAAGGCGGGGGGGCCCCAAAAGTTTACTGAGTTTTATTCAAAAATACCTTTTTTTAGTACCTTGAAACGATCCAATGTCCTGAGCACCAATCCATAATAGTACCCAAAAACGCCCGTTTATAACACCGAAGCAACATTTTTTTCCCGAATAATAGTAGAAATATCTAAAAAATTGTTTGAAAAGAATTCAAGATTTTTATCGCAGAATTATTGCTACTTTTGAAAAGGTAACTTTTCATATTAATTCCAAACAAATCAAAAGGCACTTCGAAAATGCCCAAAATTTTTTTTCTTTTAATGGTACTAGAATTGCATACGTCTTTGAAAAAACAATCCAAACTATCAAGATAAGAAAATTTTTGACGGTGCCGCAGGCGAAATTTTTTCAAAGTTTATGGGTAAAGTACTAGAAAATAGTACAAAAGATATCTTAAAAATTCATTAAAAGCGCCGCAGCCGACATAATGAAGATCATTGGTTAAGAAGTCGATAAAGCCGATCACTGAGCACTCAGATGGCACTAGGTTTGGGTGGAGAGATTACCTAAGGAATATTATTCTTTTTTAAATACGAGAAGCTTATCGATAAGGCAGCGGCTTGTAACCTGGATCGTTGGTTCAAGTCACGGTTTCAGCTTAGTTTTAGTAAAACAGTTTAAGTAGTTGTGATATCACGAAAGTGAATAAACAAATATGATAACTTTTTATATTATATTATAAAGACCGCAGGCAATAGGTAAAGAAATTACCTATTTTCATATAGTGGTCCATTTTTAAAGGGGGGCCCCCCTGGTTTTTTTTATTAATATTTTGGGTCAACTGGCTGGATTTTTTAATATTAAAATCCGAAAAACCAGTTAAAGTCATTTGGTCATTCAAAAACACTTAAATTATAATTTATGTAAGCTGCCCGAAACATGGGGCCCCAAAATTGCGGGGAACTTGGCATCTACCAAATCCGCCATATGGGTAGGTAATCCCGCTAATGCCATGTGGTTGTCATTGTTGATTCGAGGAGTAATGGTAATAGGGGCCCTTTGCTGTGGAGAGTGTTTTTTTTCACTTTTATTCTTCTTCTTCTTACCATTTCCAAAAGTACCTAGTGTAAGCTTTTAAAAAACCCTAATACCTAGTGTAAAATTTTTTTAAAAAACTCATAAAAATTTTATGTACGCGCTCAAGTGCGGGGCCCCCAAAAACGCGGGGCCCTTGGCAACTGCCAAATCCCCATATGGGTAATCCGGACTGTTGACCTGTGCCTAAAATGAAACACTTAGGTACTTTAAAAACAATTGACTATTTATGTATTTAAAATCTCAATTCAGGTGTAACACAAGAAAATAGGTCACAAAAGACCCTATTTTTGACATTTCTGTCCCAAAAGAAAGACGGACCCCTGGCCCTCACTTTTAGATACCTATGTTCCTTAGGTTACAGAATACAAGCAATAGTAATGAAAACTCACGTATAATTCTGCACGGGGCCCGATTGTGCTGGTTCTTCCGCAAATGAACTCCAGGTGATAACTGCTCAAAATTGTCAGCCTTGCAAAATAAAGTATACCACTTAAAAATTTCTCCAATAAATTACTCAAAAACAATTTCCATCTTTGATAAGGACAAAAATCTTTCTTAAAACGCAGAAAAAGAGTGTATTGGAACACCCATCCTTCGTGAGGGAACGGAGGACTATTGAGGGGGGCTCACGGCTCACCACCCCGGGAAAACACCCCTACATGCTCCCCTCTCTGTGACGGGAAAGCCTGAAAACATATCGAGTGACGCGAGCTCCTACCATACGGTATCATAAAATCTGTCCGTCGGAACATGTACGCATGTACCTGTATTTAATTTAAATGCTGTCATAACAATAATAACAAAACAAAAATATCTTCTTGAAAAGCGCGAAAATTTAATTGTTTTCATTTTTTTTGTACTCCTTTTTTGAGAAAAAACTTTATTTATTTTCGTTTGTTGTAAAAATGAGTGTTTCACAACTTTTTTTTTTAACAGCAGCTTCCTTAGACGCATGTATTGTGGTCTATGTTGTAGCTTGCCCATCCCATAGTATGCCTGCCTCTGATGAGCGAGAAGTAATACAATACCACTTTCCATAATTTTGTGAATTGGTTCATACTTATATTATGTATGTATTAGGTACCCCATTGAAATTTTTGATTTTGTAGTGTAAGGTTAAATATTTATACCTACTGAAGTTTTTTTATTAAAACTTGTTTAGAAACAATACCCTGATCAATAATATTTAAATAGACTAATTTAGTATAAAAACACTAAACTCTGACTATATTGGCTTAATCACAATAATTGAACTAAAAATGACTTGAGATTAAATTTTCTTTTCACAACGTAGGAATGAAATTCGTACTACGTAATTTCATGTGAAATGGACTAATTGTGCTAACATAAGAAACGTACATACCTACTCAAATGTAATGAGTCATTACACAGTAATGTAAAAAGGTAATCATAAATACTAATATGTTGCTGTCCTACATGTCACATAAATTACTATTTAATTGGTTTACTACCCCCTTTTACACTACGACACCTGTGTTCAACTGCGCGTCTATATAAAAGTTCGCGGTGAGCTCCAGAACTCGACCTCTGCTGGGTCAACCCATACATAAATTTAGTCCTCGTGTTTCAGACAGCCCTCTTTTGGACTGAGTAAATTTATAGAGGGTCTCCATTTTTTTCTATTCGGAAGGTAATGATGTGAAAATATTTTTAGAATACTATGACCAACCGACAATTCTTTGCCATGAAGGAACCTTCTTATAATACAGGAAAAGTACCTATAACTTTTGGAAAAACAGGAAGTTCTTTCTAATAAAAAAAAAGAAAACTTTCTGCAAAATTTAACTTCCTAGGCCTTGCCAGTTACGAAGATGGTCCCAATAGGAGTGAATTTTGCCAAGAGATAACGTAGACCGGATACTGATTGACTAATAAATTGACTATGGGACAAATTATCATTTTAGGTCAAGCTGCAGCTCGACCCACCTTGAGAGTCCCCCCCCCTTCCCCTAACCGTTTCGGACTTAATTTTCCTCGTACGTCATCATTATAGAGCCATTTTACCTGTGAGAACTTCCAAATTCGAAACTTCCATGAGAAACCTTTTGAAATTTCCCATGATAAGACAGGTAGTTCGGTTAGTTAGGCCGAGCTGGGGTCCTTGCTTAGTGGGATTCTCAACCTCGTACCGTTCGGGCCTCGATTACTTTAAAAGTGCCTAGCTTTTTGGTATCGGGCAAAATTTTCATTTTTTTTTCAAAATTTTTTTTTCTATGTGCCGCCGTCGTCAACTTTAAAGGTAAGTTCTCTCTTTCATTAAGCAGCTCTTTTTAATTCATTGCGCCTGACGGGCCTTTGAACTTTTCTCTTACGGCCTCTGATGGCTTTCGCATGGGGATTGCCTAAATCTTCACCGGGGAGAGTCTCCATCTTCTGCCTGTGCAGTTGACCGGTGGGGGAGCTCAGTTTAATTCATTGCGCCTGACGGGCCTTTGAACTTCTCTCACGGCCTCCATGGCTTTCGCATCGATTGCCTAAATGCTTCACCGGGGAGAGTCTCCATCTTCTGCCTTTGCATTTACCGTGGGCAGCTCATTTAAAAATTCATTGCGCCTGACGGCCTTTGAACTTTCTCTCACGGCCTCTGAGTGGCTTTCGCTGCGATTGCCTAAATGCTTTTACCGGGGAAAAGTCCTCCCATCTTCTTTTTGTGCAGTTGACCGGTGAGCAGCTCGTTTAATTCATTGCGCCTGACGGCCCTTTGAACTTTCTTTGGTCTCGAGTGGCTTTCCATGCGTTGCCTAAATGCTTCACCGGGAAGTCTCCATCTTCTGTTTTGTGCGTTGACCGGTGAGCAGCTCAGTTTAATTCATTGCGCCTGACGGGCCTTTGAATTTCTTGTGGTCTTGAGTGGCTTTCGCATGCGATTGCCTAAATGCTTCACCGGGAGAGTCTCCACTTCTGTTGGGGCAGTTGACCGGTGACGCTCATTTAATTCATGCGCCGACCGGGGGCCCTTTTAACTTTCTTGGGTCTCTAAGTGGCTTTCGCATGCGATTTGCCAAATGCTTCCCGGGAGAGTCTCCTTCTTCTGCTTGTGCAGTTGACCGGTGAGCAGCTCATTTAATTCATTGCGCCTGACGGGCCTTTGAACTTTTTTCTTGCGGTCTCTGTGTGGCTTTCGCATGCGATTGATCTCTTTGATTTTTGACCTAGTAACAACAATTTATTGTGCAATCTATTTTGTCTTTAAAATGGTAAAGTTAATCAATTCAGGCCCGTTTCCGAGCCGTGCCATATATTTCAAGTGGCATTTTGATAATTCCCCGTCTGTCTTTGCGCCGTGTGTTATATTCCACGCTACAGAAGTTCTTTTCCTTATTTTTCATTTTGGGCTCATGAGTTTTGATTTCCTTGTGCCTCGGTACAAGTCGAGCCTTCTCAAGATTTTAGCCTTGGAGTTGATTCGTCCCCGTCTTTGGCGGGTGCGTCCCCCAGCCCCCGGCCTGTCCCTGGTACCTATGCTTTTGGTACCAGTCGAGCCATTGCTCAAGATTTAGCCGTGGAAATTGACCTTGTCCTCCCTTGGCGGGTGCGTCTCTCAGACCCTCGGCCTGCCCTCCTGGACCTAAAACTTTTGGTACCAGTCGAGCATTGCTCAAGATTTGAGCCGTGGAGTTGACCTTGTCCTCCCTCTTGGCGGGTGCGTCTCTCAGCCCTCGGCCTGTCCCCTGGTACCTATGCTTTTGGTACCAGTCCAGCCTTGCTCAAGATTTTGAGCCGTGGAGTTGACCTTGTCCTCCCCTCTTGGGGGGTTTGCGTCCTCAACCCTCACCTGTCTCCTGGTACCTATGCTTTTGGTACCAGCGAGCAATTGCCAAGATTTGACCCGTGAGTTGACCTTGTCCCCCTCTTGGCGGGTGCTCCTCAACCCTCGGCCTGTCTCCTGGTACCTATGCTTTTTGGTACCATCCAGCCATTGCTAAAGGGATTTGAGCCGTGGATTGCCTTGTACTCCCCTTGGCGGGTGCGTCTCTCAGACCCCTTGCCTGTCCCTTGTACCTAGCCATCGGTAAAATTGCGCAGTTGCCCAAAATTTTTGAACCGTGTGCTGGACTCCGACCTCCTTGGCTTGGGTGCTTCCTTAGACCCCTTGCCTGTCTCCTGGGTGCCTAGGCCATTGGTAACAGTCGAGTCGTTGCTCAAAATTTTAGCCCGGGGCTGGACCGGTCCTTACTTGGTTTGGGTGCGTCTCCTTGCCCCCTTACCCGTCTCTGGTGGTTAGACCCCTGGTATCATTCGAGCCGTGCTAAAATATTTGACTGTGGGCTGGACTCTTTCCCTCCTGGCTTAGGTGTGTCTCTCTAACCCCTCGGCTGTCTCCTGGTACCTATATCTTTTGGAACCATCGAGCCTTTTGCTCAGAATTTCAGGCGTAAAGTGGTTCTTCGTCTGCCTTTTCGCTTGGGCGCGTCTCCCTGATCCCCTTCTCCTTTCTGTGGGCCCTTGCTTCGGATTTTTGCACGTTGTTCAATAATTTTAAGCCGTTCAAGTCAAAATACAGCCAATACTCACTGTTGCCTAGTATTCTTGTGGATGTCTCGGCAACATCTTTATAATAATTCTTTAAGTGGAAGTTATCCACCAGGCGAGGTTTAATGCTCAAAGCATCTTCTCCCACCAACCCTCGGATCTTATCATTATTGCTCACAAACTCAAATTAATGAGGAAAAAATTCATGCACTGGGCGGGATTCGAACCAACGGATCCATACGCCACCTGGATTACCAGACTAGCGCATTTCCCCACTTGACTACCAATGCCGATAGTCTTGGGGCCCCATTTGACAATGACGTCCTGTCTCGACTGGGATGTGTAAAAAAAAAAAAAAAAAAAAAAAATTTCTACCTGATGGCTGGTGAGATTGCGCTGATCAACTCGATCCTTAGGTTTTGAAGTGGTGCAAAAAGTCCTTAACAAGCCTTCGTTCGCCCTCCCCACGCTAGATATAGCTCGGCTTCTGATCCAAGTGCGTCAGTCTTGAAGAAAAACCACTATAGGGATAAGGAAAAGCAACCTGGTTTACGCAGTCTCGATATCAGACTCAGGGGTGTAGCTCCTCTAAAATCGGAGCTCATTTCTCGTGAAGCAGCGGACAAATCCTGGGTTTGGGAAAAGTTTCCATACCAGTCTCCAGATAATCGTCCCGTCAACAAAGTCTCCGGAAGATTCTGGGACACAAAAAAAAAAAAAAAATCTTGACAAACGCTTTCCAAGTACAAAAGACTTCCCAAGCCATGAATTTTTCTCTTCACAGGCCCACCGACTCAGTTCAACTGATCGCCAAACGATGAGTTGTCGGCGTCTGACCCTTCGGAAGCCTAAGATTCTGAGGGTGACTAATTATCTTCCGGAAGCCCCCCCCGTAGGGCGAGCACGAGGAAGTTTAGCACCCAGACCTTCCGTTCGATGTTACCCCTGCGTAAAAGAACGGAGCCGGATGTTCCTCTTCCTCTCCTGAAGCCGAAATAAATGGCCGCAAATATAGAAATCTCAATTCACAAGTTGGAACAGCATAGATACATGGATCTTCGCTCGTCTGCACCGAATTAGGAACTGAAGGCCCAGCCAAGTGCGGCGGATCTCCTACTAATATGAACGGGCTTTTTGGGATATTCCACTGCCTAATTCTCCAACGCCCGCACTCGCAGACGTACGAACAAACGTTGCTGTACACCTTCTGTGAAGTCGTCAAAGAACGACCTGATAAAAGAACTGCCCTCGGAGGATTCCTTTCCGAGGGTCCCTTTTTCATACTTAGCGGAAAGAGATCCCAAACGATTGCCAGTCGGAAACCTGTTTGTACCAGGATTTAGGTCCCCCGTCGGATTCTGAGGATATTCCTCCTTCGGAAGACTAATTGTTTTAGCCCAGGCCTTACTTGAAGCTGTAAAATCACACTCTTCTTCTTTCATCCCGCCCCGACCTCAGAGAAGCCCACTACAAGGGGAATTGTCCCCCTTTTTTCGTGGGGTTTTTAACCTTTTAGATATAAAAAAAAAAAAAAAAAAAAAAAAAGTTGCGTTCATGGTTATTCCAGACCTGCCCATACTTCAAGGGTCAAAACTAGGCGTTCAATGCAGTGATTCCAATGGGGGACGACAGCTTGAAGGGGGGAGGAACATTGCTTCCCCGGGGGCCTAGTTTTCTGTCAATTTTGGCTTTTAAAGGGGCAAAATCCCCCGGGGGAAATTGGCGATCCACTCAACTTTTATGAGGCATTACTGTCGCAAAATCGAGTTTCAAAAGACTCCCCGGGGACTGGGACCCCCCTAAGTTTTAAAATTTACCCTGTAATTTATACAGGCGGTGGGTAACTTTTTCCTTGTGAGCAATGTCAATAATGTTGTTCATTTCTTCCATGTGCATCAAAATTGTGCAAGTTCAGTAATATGTATTTTTGATATTATTTGGTCGGGTCTCCACCCACGGT
This sequence comes from Bactericera cockerelli, assembly GCA_024516035.1. Classification (NCBI taxonomy): domain Eukaryota; kingdom Metazoa; phylum Arthropoda; class Insecta; order Hemiptera; family Triozidae; genus Bactericera; species Bactericera cockerelli. The sequence goes on from JAMCCL010000748.1 coordinate 17,242, forward strand.
AAAATACATTTTACTTGTAATTTGTACCCCTCGCTGTAGAATGTTTTCTTAAAACTAAATATTCATTTACTCTCTAAATGAAATTTAAAATTTTCTATAGCCTCTTTTTTTTCACCAATACCTCTGCAACTTGTCTGTTTTATTTTCCTTGTGTTCGGGGCCGATTTAAAAAACCTTTCCGATAAATACAGTGTATTCCGGCCACGAGCGGGGAGAAAAAAACCACTCAAGGTGGGCGAGCTGCAGCCGACCTAAAATAATACAGTTTTTCTCCCCGAAGGGACCCAAAACGATTTTTTTGGGCAAGCAAACTCGACCCACCCATTTTAAAAGCTTGCCACCCGCTTTTAATTCATAAAAAAGGGCCCCCCCGTCGGGCCAACCTAACCGAACTACCTGTCTTATCATGGGAAATTTCAAAAGGTTTCTGGGAAGTTCGAATTTGGGGGAATTCTCACAAGGTAAAAAGGCTCTTAATGATGACGACGAGGAAAATTAAGTCCAAACGGTAGGGGAAGGGGGGGGCTTCTCAAGTGGGTCGAGCTTTTTTTGACCCAAAATTCAGTTTTCGGGTCCCCCTTGGGGAAAATGATTATTTGAAATCATATAATTATATGATTTTAGGGGGTTTAAGACCTAGAATCCTTGCTTTTTTGTAAGTGTTTTACCTACTTACTTTTGTCAATGTTTCCGAGAATAGATTCCCCCAAATTTTCATTAAAAATAAGGGTGATAAAAACAGTAAAAAATCTTTTCGTAATTGAAGTATAACTGATGACTGAACTGAAATAGTAGGCACGATGCTTTTTTAAACCAAGGGGGTCTTGAAACCGTGAAAAACAAAATAAAGTCAGCTCAAATCGGAGGGGGTCAAATCATGCGCCACCAAATTTCAAAAGCGCGGCAGTTAGGACTTTTTTCCCTTTTTTGTATCATTAGCCCATACTTCCGCCCTGGTCGCTGCTGCATCAATAATACCATATTTAATCACGAGGTTATGGTCCCCCCAAAATCCAAAGATGACCCGAAAAAAATTCCGACTCAGCTCCATCGAACGTAGTAAGTCGTAATGATGCCCTGCTGATAGACAATAAATTTAAGTAACAAACAAGTGTGTGTACTGAAAATTTATAAAGGTTGTCGTATCAACGTTTAACAAAAATTTCTATCAGTACGTTAGGAATGAGCACCTCCCCAACCTTCTCTTATTTTGGATCTCCACCGCACCGGCCAAAAATTTGCATTAAATTTTTTTCACTTTTCTGTTTTGCGTAGATGTGGAAAA
>JAMCCL010000749.1:0-7500 GCA_024516035.1 Bactericera cockerelli
TATTGAGATAAAATTCATGAAAGAAAAATACTTCTCGGTACTTTTAAAAATAAAAAATGAAAACAAACCAAGAATAAAGAAATGGAACCAATGGAAGCAAGAATTTTAAAAAATCCTTTTGGTTAACCTGGAAGAAGATTTCGCCTCCTTGTGTTTTTTTTTCCAAAAGAACATGACTTTCTTCCAATTCGTCCATTTAATTCCATTTGAATCCACTTTGGCTAGAAAGAAAAATACGGCTTTAGACTGGAAAATAATGCGAAAAAGAGGAAAAAATTTACTACCCAAACTAAAAATCCCAATTGATGACTCGGTGAAAATAGCTCTGGTTCCTCCCCGGTAGGAAGTGTCCATTCCTTGGTGCGGGTAAGGTAAAAAAAAAAACCTGTAGCCAAAAGCCGTAATTTTCTTTCTAACCAGAGTGGATTCAAATGGACGAGCTGGAAGAAAGTCATTTTCGTTTTGGAAGAGGAAAAATCTTCTTCCAGTTTGGATAACCAAAATGGATTTATTAAATTCTTGCTTCCATTTCTTTCATAGGTTAAGTTTTCATTTTTCCGTTGTTTATCAAAAGTACCGAAAACGCATTTTTCTTTGTCACACTTGTTTTTTTCTTCAAATTATTTCGAAAAAAAGAGGGTTCTCATTTAAAAAGCGAATTTTTTTTTTAACAAAAAGGCCAACTTTTTTCTATTTTCAAATTATTTCTAAAAAATAGGGGTTCTAATTTAAAAACGGAAAGTTGACAATCAAAAAACAACTTCTGGTACACCCTGTTCTATATAAAAACTAACATCAACATAACCAACCGTAACTAAAAATAAGGAAACACGTTTTTTTTCAGTATTTCAAATAGGAACGAAATTATTTCTGGTGAACATAACTCCAGGGCCACACTATATTGAATAAAATCGCCTTCAATTGTGATTTTTCACACAATAAAGTTAATATATTAACACGTACTTTTTCTTCAATTATGAAAAAAAACGTGGATATTTTATCTTGTAAGGGATAAGAGATATCGATTTTTTTTTATAAGAATAAAAGCATTTTATTTGGTGATCTAACACATATTTCTTAATATTGGGCTGCCCCCGCTTCGCCAAGCCATCACACCCACACACATCACACACCACATACATCACACCCACACATACATGCCACATACTGACATACATCATGCACACATATAGGTACATCACGCACGCACACACACGCACATCCACCCACACTCACACTCAAGGCAATACTTGACTCTAGGACGGTTTGGATTTTCGGACTTTTGACAATTTTTCTGGAATCGTACGGAAATTGCACTCTATTCAATTTTATGCTATCTCTTACCATTTCGTCTAAAGTGTCTAAACGATTCGGACACACAATGAAAGATTCAAAGATACAAATGGCCCAATTTCTCTTTTATAAAGGTTTAGGTATAAATTTCGTACATATCTGAAAATTTTCCCAAGGATTTTTTCTGAAATGAAAAAAAAAACTTGTTCAATTATAGGTAATAGAAAGTCGTGTGATATTTTCACCAGTCTTTTTTACATTACAATATTATTTCTGAGGGTCTTTTCTAAAAAGAAATTATTTGTGCTGCGTCCAATTTTTTGAACTATTGCACTCACATGGTTATTAATAAAAATATGTACCAGTGTACCTACATGGAATATTTTTAAGAGTAAATAAGATAATATAATTATTAATAAGTACTTAATTTTAGTTATTTTCCCGGAAAAGGAGCTCTACTAAAAATGCAGCGTTAGAAATAATTTCTTCTTGAAATGGATCCTTAATTGAATTATGAGTCATTTTTAAATGTAGTTCCGAGAGCTTAAACCATAATTTTATAGTATTCTGTATACTAAGTATCAGGAAAGAATCAGAAAAAAACTTCCAGTTCAAATAATGTTCAAATTTCCAAAACATTCATTGATACGCTTCAAGCCGCGATTTTTCCATGTGTTGGGGGCTCCCTCATAGGTAGAGATTCTGAAATATGGTACCGCGCCGTAGCCTTTATGACAACACTGATGTCCCATGCTTGACTATAAGTTCTCGCAGATCAACATTTGACAGTTGGTATTCAAATAGGTATAATAATAATAATGATAATAATACTCTTTATAAGAAGGTAACCACCAAGCGAGGTTAATGCTCAAAGCATTTTCGCACACATAACCCAGAGTCTTATTACGTAGTCACATTCTCAAATAAATGAGAAAAAAATCATGCATTGGGTGGGATTCGGACCAACGGATCCCTACGCTATCTGAATTACCAGACTAGCGCCTTAATCACTTGACTACCAGTGCACGGTAAACACAACTTTTGTTATGGGAACCAGCTTTATTTATTTAATTTTTCATGATCGATACAATAGACAAGCTAGTAAGTATTTTATTGAATCAAAAAGTTTATCATTATAAATCAAAGACTTCACTGAGGGAATTAGATGGAGGAAAAGTTCTCTCTATACTTGCACTGTTCCCTCTCACACCATACAACACCAACTCCCCCACACCATACAACATAAAGTGTCTTTTAGTCTGAATTGCTAGGTATCTCATCAGTCTGAATAGCAAATGGGCATAACTCCCAACAACACACCATACTAAGTTCTCTTCAGTCTGAATTGCTAGGTATCTCATCAGTCTGAATAGCAAATGGGCATAACTCCCATCAACACACCATACTAAGTTTTCTTCAATCTGAATTGCTAGGTATCTCATCAGTCTAAATAGCAAATGGGCATAACTCCCAACAACACACCATACTAAGTTTTCTTCAGTCTGCATTGTTAGGTATCTCATCAGTCTGAATAACAAATGGGCGTAACTCCCAACAACACACCATACTAAGTTTTTCTTCAGTCTGAATTGCTAGGTATTACACACCACCCTGAAAGTTATTTCAGTCTGGATTGCAAATGGGTATGACACCCACCCCCACACCCCCTTCATGGGCACACATGGGCGCTACGAACGCCCACGAGTCAGTGTTGGGATCATACACCTCCACAGTAGGCAGGTTAGACACCCCGTCATAGCCACCAATAGCCCACAACTTGCCCATGTTAGCCACGAGGGCCACACGAGAACGCATCACGTTCATTGAGGCCACCATCTTCCACCTGGAAACACAAATGGAAATAGTTATGATCATCATCATAGGGTGGCGTCATCGTGAAAGATGGTAGCCAGACAGTGGAGTAATGACTCAGCATATCTACCACTGTCTATGTATACAAGGAGGCTAATAATTGACAAGGGCCCCCAGAACCAAGCCAATGCTTGTCTACTACCTGTTTTATAGTCCCCCAGGCAGACTACAGGTCTACTCCCTGTTTCTAGTCCCCCAGCCAGACTGCTGGTCTACTCCCGGTTCATAGTTCCCCAGTCAGACTGCTGGTCTACTCCCTGTTTATAGTCCCCAGCCAGACTTATGATATCTATCTATAATTTCTTGTGTATTCATACTATCAAAGTTTTCTGTTTAAATTAGACTAGATTTCTAGAACTTGACACCTCCTCTGTGGCAAGTAAGCACTAAAATAAACATGTGCTATATTTTGTTTATTGATCACTTACTCATCAGTGACGGGGTCATACATCTCAACACTTTGAAGAAAGATCGCTCCATCGTAGCCTCCACATACATAGATCTTGTTGTTTAGAGCAGCTACTCCCAATCTACAGCGCTTGGTTAGCATGGGCTTTACTGATGTCCACTCGTCTGTCTTGGGATCATATCGTTCTACCTGTAGGAGAAAATTTCAATAATTGAACTTATCTCGAGTAAAAATTTGAACAATCTTCATTTTAAAAAATATTATTGTTTCATGGATTGGTGGTTTCGAATCACTCCAGGGTAAATCATGGCAATCCACGTTAATCATGGAAATCCACGTTCTACTGGCTTTTACCAGACCCACTACTGTTGGACGTGGTTAATTTGAGTAGCTGGATTGCTTGCCCATCGAATGGTGAATAAAATCCCCGTCGTGATAGGAGCATATACACTTGCGGACACGAAAACACTTAGAAATATTAATTTTCATTGGCAAATTTTATTTATTTTTTATCCTGTGGATAAATTTGACTTCTTTTCGAGAGATAAGGAAAGTTGTGTGGTTGCAAACCAGTTTACTTTAGATTGTTAATATGAACCATTGCACCATGTATTTTATGTAAGACATATTAATATTACTACTATAATGTTGAGGAAAACTCACCGAGTCAAATATAGACAACCCGTCGTGACCTCCCAGCGCGTACACGTAGGAATCGAAAGCTATCACACCCCCGGCACTGCGATGCTTCTGCATGGACTTGACAATACGCCACTGGTCCTTGTCGGGCTCGTAACACTCCACTGTATTCAATGAAGACACCCCGTCGTAGCCACCACACACGTATAACTTGTCGTTGAGTGCCGCTGCTCCTACAGCACTGGAAATCAACAATATTCCTATTGTGCAATGTTTCATATTTAGTAGTCACTGTGGCAGAGCGAGTTAGCGCGCTAGGCATTGCACACATGGTGACCTGGGTTCGATTCCCAGCGGGGGCGGATTTTTTCTGCTCTGTACTTGGATGTTCGGGTCCACTCATACCTCGTGAGGAAAAATGAGTAGCTGCTTTAATGTGAAGCAGCGACCAGTGGCAGAATCTTAGGCAAAAAAGTAATACAAGATATTGTAAATTAAAGTGGTAAAGTCTTATGATTCTGCGCTACCCACTAAAATTGTGACATAATAACACAAAGAAAAAGCATTATTATTGTTATTATGTTTCATATTTAACTAACGGAGTTTTAGGGCCACATGAAGAAACAGGATGCCCTCAAGATGGAGTTTCAACCAATCACAGCGCGCTATAGCCCGAGTTAAGGGATACTGTCCACTTAGATTAAATTTAAGTCTGTTTTATAATTCGGCTCTTAATAAAGTAAAAATACCTATTACTTCAGTGCTGGGTCAGCGTCTTGAGAAGAGTTATATAGAACGGTGTGATTTTACTCAATTTGTCGAGTGGCATTTTGTAAATATGCCTATTGTTGTTGTTATTAGAGCGGCGTAAGAAGTTTTGACGTTTTCTTTCCAGAGAGACTGGAAACTCAAGTGCATTGGGACCTGGACCTGCTCACATAGTGCGTACTCCAGACTACAGCCCATATTGATAGAGTTTGAGAGGCATTTATTCATAGTTCTAAAACATCTATCAAATAAATGGCAATACTTAACGCATCACATGATTTTATAAGGTAGAGTTCTTCTCTTATGTGCACTCTGACGTGAGCTCTGATCTGTTTCATCAACTAGTTATAAAACAAGATTATATTTAATCTAAGTGGACACTATCCCTTAAGTCGGCCAATAGTGCGTTGTGATTGGTTGACATTTCGACTTGAGGGCGCGTCTGGCTTAGCTTAACTTTAATCCTGTGGCCCTTAGTCTTTGGGTGTATACCTTCGTTTGAAGCACATTGGGGACACCTTGTTCCATAGACGTCTGCCTGGATCGAACTCTTCAACCGTGCTTAACCTCTCCGAACCGTTGTATCCTCCGAAAGCGTACAAGCGGTTTTTCATGACTGCCACGCCCACCCTTGACCTCAGCATAGACATGGCTTCTGCCATCTGCCAACGCCCCACCAGCGGGTCAAACACTTCCACTGTGCTCAGAGAGTCGCCTGCCTTTGTCAGACCTGGCCAGAGAATAGAGAAAACAAAATATCTAGACTTTGGTAGACGTAATCTCAGATAAGTTACAACGCACATGTGGTGATACCAGGGCCGGGGCATTCTTACGCCAACGACTGTCATTGGCAGTCCAGCGTGGAAATGCCTCGAGCCTGGTAGGCACCATGTGTCGGGAGATACGATGACATGTTTGTAGTATGAAGATACAGTTAAATAAATCATGATTAGACCTAAAAAAGAAGAAGACAAGTTATCCTCCCATTTGGGATTTTTACCACATAATAATGTGTCTTGAGCTTACTACTGGAACAATGGGACATTAATTGTCCTATTCTGGCAGTATAAATAACGCGATATTATTATTATTAATAAAAGATGAAGATTACATTATTTACTTATAATAATAATAACACTCTTTAGTGGAAGTTAACCACCAGGCGAAGTTAATGCTCAAAGCATTTTCTACCACCTAACCCTCAAAGTCTTATTATTATGTGGCCCACAAACTCAAAATAATGAGGAAAAATTCGTGCACTGGGTGGGATTCGAACCAACGGACCCCTACGCTACCTGGATTACCAGACTAGCGCGTTAACCACTTGACTACCAGTGCACTTGACTCACCTCCCACAGCGAAGATATGTCCCATGACGTAGTTGCAGCGGCGCGGCGTGGTCTTCTCTCCCGCCAGCAGGAACCTCCGCTCCGGCATGAGATGGAAGTCACGCGCCTCGTCCACCAGGTCGCGACACTCGTGACAGCCGCGTACCAGGCACTCGGTGGCCACCCGGTCCGCCAGGTAGTGAGGGGAGAGCAGGGGCAGGCGCACGCAGGAGAGGAGACGAGGCAGGTGGTGCACCCGGCCCTCGCCCGCCTTCACCCAGCGCATCACCGCCTCGAATACCTGGCAACACCAACACAACTTATTTATTTATTTACACTTTATTTATTTTTACAAAACAACCATCAACAAAGAATTAATAACAATATTTTTTTTAAAAAACTTGGAAGTATGTACAAAGAAAAAATAATAATAAAGATCAATATTATTTTTTAATTACAATTGATCCTGTATATTACCAACTTAATATACAGGGTGGCCTTGGAGTTATGTTCACCCGGGCGGTGTTTCTCGAAAAGATGAGAACTCATTTTTTTTTATTAACAAAATAAATTTTTATTTTAACTGCTCTAAACAAAGAGTTGCCAACTGACACAGTATACAATTCAAACATTCTTGTCATTCGTTATTTAAACATTTCAGGGTAGAATGAACATTTTTAAGGATGAAATTATTTCAGCAGCATCTTTGGGGACAGCTCTTATGAGTACATATGGCGATGTTAGATATCACAAACCAACTTAATATACAGGGTGGCCCTGGAGTTATGTTCACCCGGGCGGTGTTTCTCGAAAAGATGAGAACTCATTAATAGTTAGTATAGTAGATGGTAAAATAGGTACAATAAACTGGCCGCACCACTGGAAGCACCAAATTAGTTGCTTATCCATTCATTTGTGAATTTTCGTACTTAATCTAAAAAATTTCTGTGCCTTTTTGGGTCTAACGTCGTTTTCAACTGCATGATCATATCACCTCACCTCGCTGGAGGTTGCTTACGAAAATAACGCGCCATCGATGCTGGCTGTGTACCTTTATGAAGGCCATTGTAGACCATTGTAATTTAATTTGACCAACTTAAGGCTAACCCTAATTTTGTTCATAAAGTGGTGCGGCCATCTTTATGTAGCTCTTTACGATCTACTAATTATGAGTTTCCATCACGTCGAGAA
>JAMCCL010000749.1:12500-18507 GCA_024516035.1 Bactericera cockerelli
TTGTGTCTGAAAAAGGTAAGTACATAATAATTTTACTATGTTCAGGGGCTCGAACCCCGATTTAAAATACTCTCTTTGAGTTTTGATTTAAGCGAATTTCTGTTTGTTTCATCGATGAATTCCTGACAGTATGCATTCAGGAGCCTGGGCAGTCTGTATTCAAGTCTCCTGTCCCGTAGCGCTTGGTGTTGATCTTGTGCGTCTGAACGCTGGTGTCTTAGTTGATATGGCTGCTCAGTGAGTTGTCTAAATTTGTCATTAAAAAAGTTAGAATAGATAAGTACATAATTTGACAACTCATCTGGTGTTAGACACGACACGTTAATATGATGGAAACAGGAGTTTTCTAATTTGCTTCTGCTGGGTGTTGAGAGAGAGAGAGAGAGAGAGAGAGAGAGAGAGAGAGAGAGAGAGAAGAGAGAGAGAGAGAGAGAGGAGAGAGAGAGAGAGAGAGAGAGGAGAGACAGAGACAGAGAGAGAAAGAATTTGAATTTGAATTTTTAACTTTATTTACAATAATTTAGTATTACAAAATATTTACCTCTTAAGCTAATTCTAACTTATTTAGAGGTAAGCTCTCTCATAAGTTCAAACTTAACTAAAAAATTAAGATATAAAAACCCCTTAAACAAAAAGGTGTCTCTGATCTACTAACTCGATATAGTAGTCTCGGAGATTGATACGAGAGAGTAAAAACAGCGTGCTCGGAAACATCTTTCTCTGGGAGTACTGCGGGAATGGATTGGAACTCTCCGGAGAATGTTTAACCAACTTACTCGGAACCTATCCCGGATCTATGCCCGAGCTAACTTTGGGACAAGATCCGAGCTAACTCGTCCCGAGTACATGTTCTCCGAACCGTCTCGGAACGAGATCCAATACCCTGTGGCAACACCGGAAATTGAAAGTAAAATTTGCAAAACATTTTCAAAATCGAGTGAATTCCGAAATTTGAATAGATTAATTAGTTTTCCTGAGATAATTAGTAAAACTCAAATACATAAAAGGTAAAGATATTTTATACAGTATTTTGAGAAACTACCGTCAATATGTGTAATCTCATTCCTAAGATAAAGTAACTTCATAAGTAATTTCACATCAGTGGGCTTCTGCTCATCCAAATAAGTGATTTAATAAAAACGTGTTTTAAGTAATTTAAGTAATGGTCAATATGTCTGCAAACATAATATCTTTTTAAACTGGACCTAGCATTTAAAATAATTATGATCTATGGAGGAAATCCACATGATATTTTCCACCTGTTTACATGTATTGTGCATCCAATCCAACATAGCTTCAACCTGAAGAAACCTATTTAAGCTGCCTCCCTCTCAAAATATTGAACCTGACATGGGATTTAAGTGAAAGTGACTACAATTGATGATTTAACAATATAATTATATCTAACAATTTCTGATAAAGTCCAACAAGTTGATTCTTTAAAGTTCCTACATCATAGTTTTAGGGTATAACTAAAAAGAAATTTTTCTCTACTTTAAAAAGTTTACTGTTCTAAAGTGTACCAATTTCCATGCATTAATCATAAGTGAGTTTTACACTCCAAATAGTGGGGTAAGCAATATCTAAACATATTTACATTTTACATTGTTTTATAGTCAAACCAGGATATGTATGTGGAAATGCTGGAGATTAACCTGTTCCAGATATTCCACTTAATCAGAATCACACTCTTGACAGGTGTCTGGGCTGGGGGATTTTAAACAGGGAAAAGACCCGTGTTTTGCTAGACAAATATGAACAGAGAACTGACTAGCTAAAGGCTTTTTAATAGGTTCACATTATTGAAGATTTGACTATACTGTTCCATAATCAATAGATCCTGTGTTCAATTCACAGTTTTTTTTTCTTTCAAACAGCAATTCTGTTCCCTTTAAAAATGAGGCATTTCTAGCCCTTATAGGCTAAGTAGGTTAATGTGGGTGCTGGGGGACTTTCCCAGTAAATTCAGTATACAACCCCATTTTTTTTTAAATAATAAATTGTTTCCGAAGATGTGAGGTTTGGTATATCTAGCCTATCAGGGCTGAGTGGGTGAATGTGGGTATCTGGTATTTTCCCCATTAAATTCAAAATGAAATTCCCATCCTCACTATCTCAAATCGGACAGGGTTTTTCTTGAACAGCTATAACATAAAAAAAAAAAAAAATTAAGTTAAAAAGTTTTAAAAAGTTGAAAATTTTTTGACTTTTTTTTATTGTAATAAGTACATTTTTACTATAATGTGTTCATTAATTTTAATTTTAAAACAGTAGCTTGCTTATTCAGGATTTGACTACTCCCGTAATCTAAGTTTTTGGTTCATTTTTGTTGTTTGTGAAAAGAAATTCTCCCTTCTTTAGAAAATATGAGGCTGACATGTGTATACACAGTTTTATCAGGCTGGGTGAGGTTAATGTGGCTACCTGGTACTATTCCCAGTAAATTCAGAATAAAAGGGCCCCAAACCCCCCAGGCTCAGTGAGCTTAATGTGGGTAACGGTTTGTGAGTTTCCTGCAAATGAGGGTAAAACCTTGGTCATGTAGACTATGCAATTGAGGTTAAACCCACTTTAATCAAACAAAAAAAAATTGGAAGACTGTTCTTTTTTTTTGAATCCATTTTTAGTCAAATTTTTCTTGGGTTCTATTTCCTAATTTCATTTTAATATCTCAACTTCTGTTTGGTATTCTTTGTCTTCAGGCAGCCTGCTGCTGGGCAGGAAGATGGCATTTCGCACATCTCTCTCTTAATTACCTATATGTATAATAGTTTAGATTAATTAAGTCCACTTGGCTTATTTATCTGTGATTCTATGTATTATATTCTGTTTGTTTTTGTTTTTGTTTGTTACATATTTTTGTTTTAATTCTTTTCCATGAAAAGGGAAAAAATTTTAAAAATGAAAAACACCAAATTGTCTTTTTATTTATTAATGTTAGCATTTCTCAAACAGCTTTTCTTCTTGTAGAAAAATTGCCTTGAAATAGTTTTTTTCATAAATCCAAATTAATTTTAAAAATTTCTGTGAAATCAAATTTTCAAATTTTTCCGGGCAATGGCGGTGGTATGAAATTCAATAGGGAGCCCCTTAATTATTAATTAGGTATTCAATTTCCAAAAACCTTGTAAAAATAAGCTTAATAAAATGTCAGGGGGGGGAAAATAGTAAGCTTAAAAAAGGTTTCTAAAATGTTAAGCCTTGTCAAAATAAGCTTTATAAAATGTTTGAATCTTGTCAAAATAAGTTTTTTTTTAAATCTTTTTAAACACTTTCTGTGCCGTCTGGGTAGTCTGCTGTGACTAAAGAATAGAGATATTTTTAAAGTGTGAACTTTGTGATACTTTTATTTTCATGTCAATTTTTTTCTAATGTTTCTAAATTGATTGCATAAATATATTGATACCTTTATTCCTTGGGTCAAATAAGCATGGATTATCTCTATCAACTAGGGGTTTAGAAATGGACCTAACTGGTTAGGAATGATTAAACTCGAAAAATTAATATTAAAAATTGAATTCGTATCCAATGTCCTTTTACATATGTCCCAACTAAAGGGCGGGGTTATTGGTTATTGCCTATGGCAATCTCTTTATTTTCCCAAATTTTTTCTAGTTTTATTGGATTTTTCATTCTTTAAGGGGTTTTCTTCTTTTTTTTTTGTTTTGTTCTTAATTTTTTTTTTTTTTAAATTTCACAATAAAAAAATATGTTTATTATAAAAATGTGTCGTATTATTTTTAGGTGGTTTTACAGCTAAAATTCCCAGGGTATTTAAAACGGTTGTGGTTGAAGAGAAGTCCCCCAGAATGTTCTCGGAGACGGTTCCGAGAAGGCTCGGAGACGTCCCCGAGAATGTTCTCGGAGACGGTTCCGAGAAGGTCGGGACGGTCCCGGAATGATCTCGGAGACAGTTCCCGAGACCGATCTTGGGAGCAATCTCGAGCACAGCAATCGACGCTACGGTGCGGACGTAGATGTCCGTAGCAGTCTCCGAACGGTCTCAGGTGTCTCCCATATATTTTTTGGGATCCCAGACGGACGATACAATTCGTTCCTAGATCTCGGAGATGGTTCCGAGACTGTTTTTTTGTTTAAGGGGCCGACCAAAACCAAAAAAAATAATAATGTACCCTAAAAAACTGAATATTAAAGAAAAATGTAACTACCATAGTGAAAATCATTAATTAAGATATCTACTTATTTTAATACTTAAATATTCTTTCCCTTTAGAAACTTCCTAAAAGTGATTTTTTTTTCTAGGCCTTTCCATTTTTTCGTCTTTTTCGTCCAAAAGTCCGACAATAAGAGTTAGAAGGGTGGGCATGACATAATCTAATCTTCGCTCACCGTACAATTTAGTGTTCACGTATTCTCTTAAACCTCTGTAATCTCAGAGAATAAGGTTGTCATTAAGTTGCCTGTACTTTCTTCATGAAAGTTCAGACATATTAGGGTGAATTTACATAGTTGATCGGCTTATATGGAGATGTTTGTCTTTCGTTTGAAAAAACTTTTTGATCTCCTTGAATCTTGAAGAGGGGCCGAGAACATACTGAGGTGAAAAAGTGTACATTGGAGATCCCTACCTGAGTAAAGAATCAACCAGTGAGAAGTAAATAGTTTTTTTTTGTTGTATGGTAATGATCAGCATTTACTTTCTTTAGCTTGTAATTAATTATCCTCATTTTTTACACAGGTTGTAAACATGTGGCTTCATTTTAAATTCCCCGTCAATTATTACTCCCAGGATCTCGCTGATGTGCGACTCGACTTAAGACAACCAAGGATGGGTCTAAGTCCGGCGCACAAGCAATCCTTTCTATGGCAGGTAACCGATGCTCTTGCAAATTGACCGCTTGCTCGCGAAAACCCAAAAATATCGCTTCGTTTTCTTTTTTTTTAGAATATAGGTTCTTAAGAAAATTTTTGTAGCTCGATAAAGTCTCTTTGACATTTCAAGATCTGCACATTTTGGTGAACTGAAACAATGCACGAGTCATCGGCGAACATTTTTAAACCTGTTCTTTGGGACTATTGTACGCATAGGTATAAAAATTAAACCAGGGCGGGATTTAACCCCCCCTGGACCAAGCCCCGACTTACGTTCTCCGGATCACTTTCCGTCTCCAATGCGCGTGACCGCTTCCATTGCGGAAAAAGTTGAGGGGAAGGGGGGGGGTGGGTGTGCCGATCTTCTGAATTTTCGCGCAGGGGATGATCTTTGTGCGAAAGCTGAAGAAAGGTCAAGTAGCATATGACGACACACTTTTCCCCTCATCCAGGGCAGTATTAATGTTATAGCGAACTCTTGAAATAGTGTCATGGTACTCTTGCCCGGCGAAATCCATGCTGAAACTCGGGGGAATAGTGTTTTCAGAAAGATTTTTTTGGTCTGATTATTAATGTGTTTTTCCACTAGTTTCCCACCCCAAGGGGATAGAACCAACAGGCCGTAGTTAAAATATTCATTTTCTTTACCCTTCTTGAGAGAGGAGTATAACGATACTTTCGAGAGTCGGTAAGTAAGATTGGCGAATAAAGAATTCACGAGGTGAGTTAGGAGAGGGTAAATAGAGGTATTTTATTAATAAAAACTTGATTTTTTCTGCCACGATCCCCCTTTCCCTGTTTTTTTATATTCTTAAGAATCATTTTTGATATCTCTATCCCGTACTTTTTTATATACAGAGAGCGAGAGGAGAGGACAGAGAGGTGTGTTGTGGAGTGGTTGTTTGTGTTGAGTGATTGGGTGTGTGTGGGGTGGGGAGTGGTTGTTTGTGTTTAGGGGTTTGTGTGTGGAAGTGGTTGTGTGTGCCGTGACTTGTTTTTCTTAAGATTTTTAGATTTCCGTTTCCCAAACATAAATTTGGAAGAAAAAAAGTGTAAAGTGGGGCAGAAAAACAGCAAAAACAAAAATGTGTATTATTTCGGGGTTTTTGTTTAAACTATGATTTTTAAAAGTGAAGTTTTGTGTAGATTACAAAATTGTACACCAATTTTTTTT
>JAMCCL010000075.1:0-104033 GCA_024516035.1 Bactericera cockerelli
TTCTGCGTCGAACCTCTCGAGCAAAACAACCAGTTCCGTTAACTCTTTTTCCATATCTTTCAAAATTTCCAAAGTTCATTGTGTTAAACTTACGTTATAAAATGTCAGGCTAAAAATCACTTGGCCTATTTAGTGTGTTGTGTCGTCAGTCAAGTCAGTGTGTCGGTACTTTTGGCTAAATCTCTCAATTTAGTTCCTTTATTCATAATCAATCTCAACACGTTGTAACTCTACCTGTTGAATTTTCTTAGTATTATAATATTCAATTAAATACTCAAATCTCATAAATTACCTACTCATTTTAAGTGAAGAAGAACCATTGGCATCATTTCAAAATTACTTATAACTTGTCATTGTCTCTATTTCTAATCAAAATTCCAATTAATTAATTTCATTGTGTCAGTTTCCTAAAAGACTCAAAGCTCCGCCATTTTACTTATTTTTGCCGGTTAAAATTTGAGCGTCATCTACTGTGACGAACTCTAGTGACAACAATTCACACCTTCAAAATAAACATTCCAAAAGTAAACATAAACAAACCAAATTTTGTTGTTTACTAATTTTGTCTTATCAACCCTTATCAATGACAACCCCTAAATCATATTAACAAACCCACCTCTTACGAGTGAAGTCCAAATAACTGCCACCTTAAGTCATTGCTAATGACTCTTCTATCATACAAGTTCTCTCTCCAATGATCCTGGAACGGCTTGGATTAGACTACCACAAAGTCAGATCAACCCAACCTTCAAAGGATGCCTGGGTCAATGAAATGAGTTATCCCAGATCTCAGATGTTAAATTAAAAATTTATAATGTTTGGCACAAACTTCAAATTGGTGGCAAAAACATCTCCTTTCTGTGGTGTCCATCACACTCAGGTATCATAGGCAACGAAATAGTAGATAATGCTGCCAAAAATCCTCAAACTCTTGTTAGTGCATTAAAACTATGTTCATCTGAAGATTTAAAACCATTTATTTCAAATATCGTTAGAGATGAATGGCAAAATAATTGGAATACTGTTCCAAATACAAATAAATTAAAAAGAATCAAACCAACAATTGAAAATTGTTGGTTTGATTGTTGACTCAATTGTTGGTTTGAACCAACAATTGAAAATTGTTGGTTTGATTCTTTTTAATTTTTTCGACAAAGAAGTTGTTCTTTGTCGAATGAGAATCGGCCACACACGCGCCACTCATAGCTTCTTATTTAAAAGATCACCTCCACCCTCCTGTCAATGTGGCGAGACTCTGACTGTCCTCCATGTTGCAGTATCACTCTTGCATAGTAGTAGTGATTTCGGCCAACAATATAAATCTAGGTTTCCTCAAGAACTGGATACCATTTCCAGCAATCATTCCGTCAGTTACACTGTGACAGTTCATCCTAATAAATATTTCTTAAAGCTTATAAGGGTAAATATTTCCAAACAGCGTTTTTCTATGTCCTCGTCAAAAAAACACAATTAGGAATTAAAAAATAATTATATGAAACCGTAAAATAGAGAGAACACATAATTTGCAATTGAATCAACAAGAAGTATTTTTTTATTTTTAGTTTATTTTTCAACTTATGAGCAGAGAAGACAGTTAAATGTCCTTCCTCTGGACTGTCCCAGGGCGTTTTTGATTTTTTAACCTATGATTTAGTAATTTGCTTAAAATAATGGTTAATTAAATTTTACTGTGTATAATAGCTAGGGTAAAACTTGTTAAGCATAAAAGCTTCGTTTTATTATTTTTCTTTACATTTTGGTATATTTTCGACGTTACAGTTTGTCCCCAGAAATTCTGTCTTTCCTCTGGCAAGCCATTATTTTGCTAAGTAGGTGAGAGAGGAAAAGAAAAATGACGTATTAAGGGGGGGGGAAATTTCTTCTCCTTCTACGATCTTTCCGATTACGCATTGGAGATTGTTTTGATCATTAGTTGTTCACGAAATTTTGAAATGTTGAGGTCGTGTTTTGCCAGTGTTACAGAAGAGAGCGTCTTTCCTCTGGTAAGGTTAAAATTGTTTTACATTTTTATAATGAATAATTAATTACATATAGTTACTTTCTTTGCATGTTTTTTACATTTTCCAATCGGTGTTTGAAATTGTTTTCAATATTAAAGCTCTTTTAAATTAGAACATGGGTGAAAATGTCCGTCCTCTGGCTGTTTTTCCTCTGGCTATTCTGGTGCCAGAGGAAGGACAGCCAGAGGCAGAGGAAAGACCATGAGCGAATCAGCGCACTGAAAACAATATAAATATATTACTAGCTCATGTCCGCAAGCTTCGCTTTGATTAATGTTTCCAATTATCTTGACCTTTCTCTCCTTCTCCTTCTGTTTTTATACACATTTATACCCTTTTTTATGATTTTTTTTAGTTTCAGTTTACATTACAGAATAATAATACATTATTTTTGTCTTCTTCTGTTTCAGTATACTTAGCCATGCCTCAATCTAGAGAAGAGCGTTTGAGGAAAAAAAGAGAGGCTGAAAAAAGAAGATATGAAAAACTGAAGAATGATGAGGAAGGGCGTATGAGATTGAAAGACAAAGAAGCTTTCCAGTATGAACAAAAGAAAAAGAAAGGGGTATGTGTTCCAATCAAAAAATTGAGTGCACAGAGAGCTAAACGCAAAGAATGGAGAACAAAGAAGAAGGATTACAGACAGAAGAAGAAACTAGAGCGAGAAAGACAAGAAGCAGTGATCACACCTCCATCTTCTGAGGATGAAGAATCACCACAAGAAACGGAGAAACAAACACGGGAAAAAGCGAGATATCGTAACAAGAAAAGCAGAGAACAGAAGAAAAAAGATAACCTCATTAAAAAACTAACGACAAAGATGGAAAAGTACAAGAAGAAATACCAACGAGAGAGAAATAAAAATAAAAATAAAAACAGTGACAAATCAATACCAGATACGAGTACACCAGCAACTCCTAGAACCAGAGTGAAAATACTATTGCAAAAAGAAAATAATACAAGTGAGATAGCTCAAAAGGTTCTTTTTGCAGAATGTGTGGCTGATCAGTTAGAAGAGCATTATTCAAATAGTTCTAACTTTCTTGTCCCTGGGTGATATCACCAAGACAGCTATATGTTTGACAATTTTTTTTTTTCGTAATTACTGCTGGGGTTAATAAGGAATATGATGACACAAAAAAATATTTCGTTCTACCAAAATTTATCATAATTTTTTTTAATTGTTTAGGCCCAAAATCATTACCGTCCTCTGTCCCTGAGCATATTTTTTTTACATATTTCTATTTTTTTTTATTTATATAGTATATTGTTTTACTCAACTATCGTTTCATTTTACAACAATTCTATTTCACTTCAAGAAGCATAAGGTGAAATCATAAAAAAAGGTTTTCCATCTTTATAATGATAACTTGAAAACTGTCCCTCAGTTTCAATATCATCACCGTCCGCATTTTTTGAATGCACCAAAAAAACTGAACAGGATAGAACAAGTTGATACAAGTTCTCTAGGAATCATCTCCCAACCGACCTCAGTTGTCTAGAAGTTACGGAAGTGAGAAGTTGTGCGTGTCGATTTTTGTACGATGTGTTCAATCTGGTAAGTCATGATTTAATTTTTTACATGATCATTACCGTCTGCCATTTTATTTTTTAAGACGTGCATGTATGTTTTCATTTTTTAAACAAATAAATAGTGCCTAATAACTTACATATTTTACTGTTTTTTTTACATTTTAAATCTATTCGAAAAAAATTTAAAAAAATATTTTCGTAAAAATTGTCATCACCATCCGCATCATTACCGTCCAACTCAATATCGGACGGTAATGACCCAACTCGGACGGTGATGAACTAAATAACTGAAATAGCCTTAATACCAAGATGATTAATAGATTTTTGACCTTTATTAATTAGCTTTGTATTTTTCAATCATTTTTCTCAGATGGTAACTACTCTGTTTTTCTTTTACTAATTTATTTTCATTACTTATAATGGACAAAAGCACAAATATGTTTTTTGAATAATAGATTAAAATTGTAGATTGGATGTTCTTTCAATACCTATCATGAATAATGAATTTATGATATTATTGCAATTTTCTTGTGTTTGCTTTACATAGGTCTTCTTTTATATTTTACAAGCAGGCTTCGCCCGCTTCGCGTGGCTAAGGCATGGCCGTTATCGGTTTTTTGGCTCTATCTTGGAAACGGTTGGGAGTTTCGCTAAATCCTTTCTTATTGCACGTATTCAATACCAAAGGGATATTGTGTCCAAATTTCAGCTCTCTACCTATAACGGTTTGGGCTACAGAGCGATCAGTCAGTCAGTGAGTGAGTGAGTGAGTGAGTGAGTGAGTGAGTCATCATTTTGACATTTATATATATAGATTTTGTTAATATTTTAGACTACCTAACAGTTCACTAAGTCAAACTAATATCGGACGGTAATGACCCAACTCGGACGGTGATGAACTAAATAACTGAAATAGCCTTAATACCCAGATGATTAATAGATTTTTGACCTTTATTAATTAGCTTTGTATTTTTCAATCATTTTTCTCAGATGGTAACTACTCTGTTTTTCTTTTACTAATTTATTTTTATTACTTATAATGGACAAAAGCACAAATATGTTTTTTTGAATAATAGATTAAAATTGTAGATTGGATGTTCTTTCAATACCTATCATGAATAATGAATTTATGATATTATTGCAATTTTCTTGTGTTTGCTTTACATAGGTCTTCTTTTATATTTTACAAGCAGGCTTCGCCCGCTTCGCGTGGCTAAGGCATGGCCACATTGAACTAAGGCATGGCCGTTACCGGTTTTTTGGCTCTATCTTGGAAACGGTTGGGAGTTTCGCTAAATCCTTACGAACTTGTTTAAAATGTAGTTAGTGTAGAAATTTGTATTTTGTCTACTTCGTTTTTTTTTGTACTACATAGGTACATATTTATTTTCTCTATTATTTACAGAGTAATGAAAATGGCTAGAAAGACTGTGGCTAACACCAAATTGGAAGCAGAAAGAAAAAAGAAGGATGCGGAGAGAAAACGGTTGAAAAGACTTGAAATTAAGAATGATCCTGAAAAAAAAGCAATAGAAAAGGAAAAAGAAAGACAAAGATACCAACGGAGAAAAGAAGATGGAAAACTGAAATCCATAAAGGACATGAACAGAAGAGATCAAAAAGTACAACGTCAAAAATGGGTAAATGCTAGGAGGAAATATGTTTCGAAGCAAAAATTGAATGCAGAAACTGATCACTTTTTACAAGACAATTCTCCCCCTCTATCTCCTGAAGGTGGAACTGAACAAAGAGAACGAAATATTGAAGAAACACCAAACCAGCCATCAACATCGAGCCATTAGAAAAGGTCGGGACGGAAACGAAGACAGCGAAACACTATGAGAACATTCAACGCTTTAGTCAAGGAAAGGAAATTGAGAGCTCGAGAGACACAATTGAAGGAGAAGTACAAAAAGAAATACTATCGCCTGAAGCAACAAAAAGAATTGATAGGATCACCATCTCCAAATAAAATTGTAGAAAAAACATTGGCCAAAGGCGAGAAAGAAGTGAAAAGAAAACTTCTCTTCTTAGAAGTGCTTAAGAAACAAGTGAAAGAGAACCAAAATGATTTATCTGAACGAGATCGGAATGTATTGGCAAAAAGTCTTACTGGAAGTACTGTAAGGAAGTACAAAAAAATTCAAGAAATGAACTGCTTGGTGTCCAAACATCTTCAAAATAAGATATCAAAATTTAGTAAGGAGAGAAATCCTATGATCTTGAGAAGAAAATTGAAGTTGAATAGTTTGTTTGCAAGATTGAAAAATACTGTGGCGGCTTTTTTTGACGATGACGAAAATGCGCTACCATCCCCTGAAAAAAATGCAACTATAACAAAGAAAGGTGTCATGAAACAGAAAAGGTATTTAACAGATTCAATGTCAAATCTTCATAAGAAGTTTGAGAAAACGTCAAATGTTAAAGTATCATACACAACCTTTCTTCGTATGAAACCCTTCTACATTTACGAACGCAAAATAAAGGACAGGGATACATGCAGATGCATAAAGCATGCAAACTTTGAGTTCCTGATTCAGAAAATGCATCGTCTGGGTATCACTAAGTGTAGCTCCTTGTCTGCATTTCTCGAACAAATGTGCTGCAACAAGAACAACCAAGACTGTTCCAATAGAACGTGTAAAGAATGTATGGATACGTTCAGAACAGAAACTCTCTTAGTGAACATATCTCAAGAATTGGCTGATAGTCAAACGTTCTACTACGAGTGGGAACTTTGTAAACAAAACTACACCAACAAGAACAATGAGGTTTGCACGACGAAAATAACATCAAAGAACAGAAAGTACATCAAAGTGAAGGATTTAATAAAGAAAGTTGAAACTGAAATTCCTGAATTTTTCAAACATGTATTTAGAGCAAGTCATCAGATAAGAACGATCAAAGAGATCAAAAACAGTCTAAAACCAAATGAAACCTCAATTTACTGCGACTTCTCAGAAAACTACACATTGAAATATTCAGAAGAAGTCCAGTCAGTGCATTTTGGGGGGTCCCAACAACAACTTTCTCTGCATACGGGGGCTTTCTATTACAATGAAAACGGTGATATCAAACATCAATCATTCGGAACTCTCTCAAAGAATACCCGCCACGACCCAGTAGGCATTTGGGCACACTTGACTCCAGTATTAAAATTGATTAAAGAAACTGTTTCCAATGCTGATACCATATATTTCAATAGTGATGGACCAACATCACAATACCGCAATAGAACAAATATCTTCATGTCAAACACAATTCCACTTCAATTTGGTTTCACAACTATAATATGGAACTACTTTGAGGCTGGACATGGTAAGAGCGTCGCAGACGCAATTGGTAGTACAATAAAAAATAATGCTGATAAAGTTGTTTGTCGAGGGAAGGATGTCGCATCCATTAATGAGTTGGTTGGAAATTTGATGTCGCTGAAGACCAGAATTTATGTAATTGAAGATCAGAACATGAACGAAGTGCAATCAGTAGTGCCGAAGGTTCTAAAACCCATACCAAAATGTCTTAAAATACATCAAATTGTATCCCGTGAAAGGAAAATGGTTATTAGAAAGATATCTTGTACAAGATGCTCCCGCAAATTAGAAACATGTGAAGAGTGTCAAATTGAAGGTGCTACAAAAAATTATTCAAATTGAACGAATCCTTCTCAGTAAAATAAAGACTGAAGATAAGGAAAAGTCCAAAACAAGCGAATTACAAGAAAACAAAATGTTATTAAAGATCAAGTTGCCCATGAAACGTAAAAAATGTATCCTTTATATAAACATAGGCAATAAAGACCTTGGTTCAACTAGCTTTGTGGTTTTCTGGTTCAATTTCAAAGATTATTGGTTCGAATTCTAGTTAAAACATAGAAAGGGTTCTCTATATTATTCAGAGAACTTTTTCTATATTAAAACATTAGAGATGTTTTGCATGGATTTGGACCATTGTGATAGGTACTTTTAATCAGATCATGGATTCAAATATCAAAAAATAGTTGCTTCATAATATATTCCAAACAATTCTATAGCTATATTTCCTTTACTCTTACATAATCGCAGGTCCTGTCAATTCATTGCAGAACAAAATCAAGGAAATTTCCATGGATAATGTAAAAAAAATCCGAAAGGCTGACGAGGTGGTCGACACTCCAGTTGTTGATGACGTGGCGGCAGACGGCACTCAAATTGTTGATAACGTGGCGGACGGCACTGCAGTTGATGACGTGGTGGCAGATGGAACTCCAGTTGTTGTTGACGTGGCGGCAGATGGCACTCAAGTTGTTGTTGACGTGGCGGCAGATGGCACTCCAGTTGTTGTTGACGTGGCGGCAGATGGCACTCAAGTTGTTGATGACGTGGTGGCAGACGGCACTCCAGTTGATGACGTGGCAGACGGCACTCCAGTTGATGACGTGGTGGCAGATGGCACTCCAGTTGTTGTTGACGTGGCGGCAGATGGCACTCAAGTTGTTGATGACGTGGTGGCAGACGGCACTCCAGTTGATGACGTGACAGACGGCACTCCAGTTGATGACGTGGCAGACGGCAATCCAGTTGTTGATGATGTGGCGGACGGCACTTCTGTTGTTGATGACGTGGCGGCAGACGGCACTCAAATTGTTGATAAGGTGGTGGACGGCACTGCAGTTGATGACGTGGAGGCAGATGGCACTCCAAAATATGGTGATGATGCTGATAAAATGTATCAAATTGATGAAATTTTTAATTGTCTAAAGAATCAAAACAAATGGTAAACGTTGATTTGAATTTTGCCTTATTTTTGTTCATTTTTACCTAAAATTTTGTTCATATTTTGTCCTAATTTGAAATAATAATAATAAAAAATCGCTTAAAGACTAAAGCCATGTTTGTTTGTTTGTTTGTTTGTTTGTTTATTTGTTTGTTTGTTTGTTTGTTTATTTGTTTGTTTGTTTGTTTGTTTATTTGTTTTCTTGGTCTCAGAACTTATCATTTGCCGTCTGAGAGACAGAAATGATTTGTAAGTCATTACCATCCAATAACAAATCATTACCATCCAATAACAAATCATTACCATCCGATCCGCCATTTTGAAAATAGCCATATCTGGAAAAATAAAGGTCTGGGTGAGTGACCAAGTACGGAAAAACCTTTAGCATCGTAATTATTTTCAATTGGCTCAAAAATATTTGGTACATATTCAAGTTCATTCCTGCCCAATTTGACAACCAAAAAGTTAAAACTATTTGAATAATGCTCAGAAGCTTCCTACAGTGAAATTGACTCACAAGAAGAGAAGAGAAAGTTCAAACAACAAGTCTGTGGAAAATTGATCCGTAAATATAAGCTTGACTCCCAATACAAAAGGAAACTAAGAGGGAAACATGAAAAAGGAGAAAATGTTGGAGGAGAGAATTCTTACAAAAGAAAGTCTCGCAATTACAATAACAATTTGAAAGATAAGGTAGCTGCATTTTTCCTTGAAGAAGCAAACAGCAGGATGATGCCAGGCAAAAAAGACTTTGTGTCCAAAGGCAAAACAAAAAAGTAAAAGAGATATTTAAATCATAGTATGAAAAAATTGCACAGTGAATTCTTGAAAAAAAATCCCAAAACTCCTTTAAGCTACACACTGTTCTGCAAATTGAAACCTTTCTACGTTAAAAAAATGGATGCTGCTGCACGAGAGACTTGCAAAAGTCTGAAATGCACAAACATGGAGTTAAAAGCAATTAGTTTACATCGGATTGGAAGGCTGGAGAAGCCAACACTAGAATGTTTGCTGCAAACTTTTGGAACAGAAAGTAATGACACACAAAAACAGATTGGTGGTATGGGAAGACCCTCCTTTTGATGAAATATCAAATGTAAAATATTACAAATGGGTAAATGTTATAGAAACAATTCTCAACAAAACCACTGGAAAAGAGAAACAAGTGACAAAGTTCCATTCGTATGCTCACTAGAAGAGTTTATCAAGTTATTAGAAATTGAAATACCAGTTTTTGTAAAACACAACAATACGAAGATCCACCAGTACTCGGCAATCCGAAATCTGAAAAACAATTTGAAATCGACTGAGTGTCTAATCCACATGGACTTCAGTGAAAACTATATGACAAAGTATTCAGAGGAAGTGCAGTCCTTCCACTTTGGGGGGTCTAGGAAACAGGTGTCTCTTCATACTGTTGTTGCTTATGTCAAAGACATAGGAGAGTCTGTAAAAAACATCAATTTCTGCACTATATCGGAAAATATCAGACACGATGTACCAGCAATATGGGCTCACCTGCACCCTGTCTTAACATATTTATTCAATAAATACACATTAGACACAATCCATTTCTTGAGCGATAGCCCAAGCACTCAATATCGCAACAAGCTGATGTTTTATTTCCTAGGAAATATCTTGAAACAAAAATATCCCCACATCAAAGCATTCACGTGGAATTACTCGGAGGCAGGCCATGGAAAAGGCGCTCCGGATGGTATAGGAGGTGTATGCAAACGAACGGCTGACCGAATCGTCGGGGAAGGTAAAGACATCAACACATCACAGATGTTGATGAACGTGTTGCAAGAAAATGTAAAAGGAGTCAAATTCTTTTACATAGAAGATACAGATATTGCCACTGTCTCCAATGAACTTGATTTGACCAAGGTGAAGGCATTTCCTGGGACTATGCAAGTACACCAAGTCTCCAGTGTAAATTCAACGCTTACACATTTAGTTTTCAGGACATTGAGTCATTTCGGTGTTCATCTATCGCCACACTGTCGTGAAATTGGATCATTGAATTATGGTTTGACAGAAATCCAACAAAAGCCTTTGGAAAAAAGAGCCTACTATAGTACTATTTATTCTGACAGCGATGAAGATAGTAATGTTAAAGACGTGATGAATGACAGTGGAGAAGAAACTGGGGCAGAAAGTGGTGGGCGTGAAGAAGAGGATGGGGCAGAAAGTGGTGGGCGTGAAGAAGAGGATGGGGCAGAAAGTGGTGGGCGTGAAGAAGAGGATGGGGCAGAGGTGGAAGCAGAATATGAAAGTGATGATGAAGTCCTAACCACGCTCTATGAAGCTTTTAAAATGAAGAAGTAGATTCCTACTGAACTTTGAAATGTCCTTCCTCTGTCATAGGGAGAACAATAAAATAATAATAAGTGTACAATTTTCATTTTTTTGTGTCTTTTCATTTTTTAATTTTGAAAATAAAACATTCCATGATTCTTTTGTTTACTACCAATAATATTTACTGATATTTTCATTTTTATGTCCTTCCTCTGGTATAACTGTCTTTCCTCTGGCACCTAGATTTTGAAAAAAAACCCTTAAAAGGGGATAAAAATGATGATTTTTGAAGCGCACCCTTCATTAATTGATATATTTACCTTTTATGTACCAAATTTAATTATTTATTTCTATTTATTGTTAAAATTTGACTCGGGACAAAAAACACCCCTAAAAAACGCTGTTTGGAAATATTTACCCATAAACTTTGTCTTTCATTTTGATCATAAAATATGGTGTCAGTATGTGGAATAAAATTATTTTTCTAAACCTACGCTAACAATGGATAAAAATAAAATTGAAGACCTTGTTAATCAGTTAGTGAATCAGAAAATCGCAAAATATGAAGAACAAGAAAAGAAGCTCAAATCTCAAAAAGCAAGCGGACAATCCGAAGACATCAACACCCTGGTAAAGCTGGTTCGCAATGTGCCTCTACCAAGCGGATTAAAGTTGGAGGGTAATGTCCGTGAGAACATCGAGTACTTCAAGAAAATGTGGAAGAATTACGAAACAGCAAGCGGTCTTTATGCTGAAGAAAATTCTGTACGAGTCTCAACAATGTTAACAGCCATTGGAGACGAGGCGAGCAAAAGAATTTACAGTATATTGGAGGCTCCGGAGACAATGAAAACAGAAGAAATATTAGATATCCTGACAAAGAAACTTGCTCCAGAGATCAACATAAGATACGGGCTCAATCATTTGAGTACTTAACAGTTGTTTCTTGAGGGATTTACATGAAACTTTCACAATAATACGTAGAATCTTAATAGGAAACGATTTCACCACGAAATAATCACAAATTTACACCTTAAATTACTTAAAACACGTTTTATTAAAATCACTTATTTGGACGAGCAAAAGTCACTGATGCGAAATTACTTATGAAGTTACTTTATCTTAGGAATGAGAATACACATAATATTGACGGTAGTTTCTCAAAATACTGACAAAATATCTTTACCTTTAGTGTATTTGAGTTTTACTAATTATTTCAGGAAAACTAATTAATTTATTCAAATTGCGGTATTCACTCGATTTTGAAAAATTTTACTTTCATTTTCCTTTGGAATATTTTGTTTTGTTATAGCGCAAAAGAAGGGGAATTGGAGAACCAATCAGAGAACCATGGACGTACACAAACAGAAGGGAGCTGCCAACGCAAGAGAAATGTACCATATTTATTATAAATTGAAGTAAAACTTCCTGAGGATTTCGAATTAATATTAATTTTGTTCGTTTTATACTTTCACAAATAAAATACAAATGATTTGACTATATTAATTGTGTATTATATTTAAATATCAATAGCATAGATTTTTCTTATATTGGAATATTTATTTATTGGTAATGAATGTGAAAATATAAGTTGGTAACTTGCTATTGGTTTGAACAGGACATTACTCCTTTACTACAAAGAAGGAAGATGGCAGGGCAGTTGGGACACCAGTTAGCAAATATGGCCTAGATGAACCACACCACATATACTTAGATGGATGTACTTATCCTCCAGACTTACAATCAAGTACTGCACAGAGTCTTGGACCTCTGACTATCGCTATAAAGGTTAGCAGGGAAGTAAGGGCTAACAAGTACAATGGAAAGCTAAAAATGGCTTTAGAAAGATCCTTCCAAGCGTACCCTTGGTCAAAGCATTTGTTTGAGGCACTCTTGAACACAACTACTGACACTGCAGCTCCTTTGATATCAGCCCTCGGCAATATTTGTCTGTTAAATCCACCTAAATATCAAAGGAGAGCTTATATTCCTATTCTACACTTGGCAGTATTCTGCTTGAGCCCTGAGGAAATTGCTGCTGCTACAGTAACTTTTGATCCTGCTACTACCAACCCAATCCTAGTTGACGGAAAGATTTCAGTTAGAAATAGTAATCCCCACTATGTGGACTTTTCTGGCAAGGGTGCCCTGATGTTATGGGAAGAAACATCAAAGTTTGAGGAGTGGACATGCAAAGGATATGCGGGAGTGCCAAGGGATTGGACTGAGCTTCACTACCACAGCTTCTGGGGGACCCATGTTGAAGACCTAGGTGTTCTGGAGTGGCAGACAGGTCACGAGTTCAAGACAAGAAGAGAGATGGGCAACTTTGCTAGAAAGCCTACTGATCAATCCCAGAAAAAAGAAGTTTAACATCGCTCGAATTTCTCACATATACTATTCCAAGATGGTATCTGGAAATGTTACTGGAACTTCCATTGGGCGTCGTCAACAGCTAACCGTGAACCCAGTACGTGCTGGAAAGAGAAAGATCACTTACTCTCAGGACGTGTTGGATTCACTCGGTTCAAGCATTGACACTAGGACTCTTGGAACAGACATCATATCTTTAACCACAAAATCACTGAAGACTATAAGGTCTTACTAAGCAAGAAGAAAGCTGGGGCTGAGGAAGTCTGGGGGAATACATCTTGGTACCGATTGAGGACTGGTGACAACGGTGAATACAGATATGAGGAGGAAAAGGAGGCAAGAGCTGAGTCATCTGGCAAATATTTCTTGTAGGTACGCTTGTGTGTTGTAATTTTGTACATTTTTTGAATTCTTTTTTACCAATTTGAATTTAATCCATCAAAAAAAAAAAAAAGGTTTTTGTTTATATTTATGTTTTGGTAATCCTTTATTTTCTCAAAGATTTCGTATCTTGTCATCATAATACAATTTAAATATCCTAATACTGTAAATAACCTAGCGTCAGCAAAAAAAGTTACGCTTAGAATACAGAGCCGTAAGTTACAGAAAATTGCGTTACATACAAGCTACATACAGGAATAGCTCAGTGACCAGAAAACTCACATCAGGAATACTGATCGTGCCAAAGGTTTCCCCCCATAAGAGTCAATCATCAGTAATTGAACATAGGGGCAAAACCTAACTTAAGGCCTGTTACTCTTGCCAAATGTATATTCCCCCATGTTAATTTTATCTGCTCTCTTTTATTATTTTTTTTTTTTTTTTTGATCCTCAACTTGTTGTCCATACATATCTTTTGTTGCTGTTAGAATTAGACGTGTAAATACATGCATTCCTAGAGGTAGAATTTCTGTAAATAAACAAGTCAGCGTATGTAACATTCGCTGTAGAATGAGTCAACACTGACACCTTCAACATACTAGGTTAGTAGGAACTACACAATTGTAATATTATCACAAGACCTCAAGAATGCTGACTGTCGATAATCGAAAGGTCCTAGGTTGGTGTATGCGAAATAAATTGAAACGAACGAAAGAGTACGAGAAAGATAGTCGATTTTTATTGAGAAAAGTCACTTGTGAAAACGAGAATGATGTGAACAACTAGAAACGGTATTAAATAAATTTATTGGAATGATCGAAATGAACTTTGGGCACTCGATGCAGAAGCTTTTATAGGAAAGTTGAAAATTCGCTGGCCGAAACTTTTGATTCGTGAACTCCGTTCACGACATTACCAGCGGGCAATAAAAAACAACAACAAAAAAATTGAATCGAGTGCTCAAAAAAATGCAAAAAAAAACATCGATAAATTCTTAAATATTGAGTACCATTAAATAAGTAGGTACATAACATAAACATGATAGATTCATATGTGCTCAAAAAAAAAGCATAACAAAATAACATCGATAAATTCTTAAATATTAAGTACAATTAAATAAGTAGGTACATAACATAAACATGATAGATTCATATAAACCAAGCCCAATAAAAAAGATAAAAAAGTTTCGGCCAGCGAATTTTCAACTTTTCCTATAAAAGCTTCTGCATCGAGTGCCCAAAGTTCATTCGATCATTCCAATAAATTTATTTAATACCGTTTCTAGTTGTTCACATCATTCTCGTTTTCACAAGTGACTTTTCTCAATAAAAATCGACTATCTTTCTCCTAAACTCATTCGTTCGTTTCAATTCATTTCCTATACACCAACCTAGGACCTTTCGATTATCGACACAAGTTTTTTATGGTAGCAGAGTCCGTGGTTCCTGGGTTGGTCTGCCAGCAAGATGGCAGTACCGATGTCTATAAAGAGGTCTTATATACAAGCCATAGTACAGTTTAACCTGCAGAAAAAGAATTAGGCGAGTTATTGAAGACAGAAATATCTGCTAACAACGTCTTTCAATTAAATTCGCATGTCCAAGCAGCTGACAAATCCATAGCCAAATTCGAACATCAGATAGAGGCCCTATATGATGTTCTGCAGCAGTGGATGATTGCAGCCCCAAGTTTCCGGTGTCCAAATGATGATTCGTCGTTACACACTGTTGAGAGTTGCGACGGATCACCGTTCCAGAGTCGTCATTCATCACCTGAGCCACTACACCACTATGATCGTCCGTCACTCGTCCATGATCGTCCGTCGCCCACCTATGATCATCCGTCGCCCGCCTATGATCGTCCGTCACTCGTCCATGATCGTCCGTCGCTCGCCTCTCATCGTCCGTCATTCGTCCATGATCGTCCTTCGCCCACCTCTGATCATCCGTTGCCCACCTATGATCGTCCTTCACACATCTCTGATCGCCCGTCGCCCACCTCTGATCGTCCTTCGCCCGCCTATGATCGTCCGTCACTCGTCCATGATCGCCCATCGCCCACCTCTGATCGTCCTTCGCCCACCTCTGATCGTCCTTCGCCCGCCTATGATCGTCCTTCGCCCGCCTATGATCGCCCGTCGCCCCTACTGATCGTCCTTCGCCCATCTCTGATCGTCCTTCGCCCGCCTATGATCGTCCGTCGCCCACCTCTGATCGTCCTTCGCCCACCTCTGATCGTCCTTCGCCCACCTCTGATCGTCCTTCGCCCACCTATGATCGCCCGTCGCCCACCACTGATCGCCCGTCGCCCACCTCTGATCGTCCTTCGCCCACCTATGATCGTCCGTCGCCCGCCTATGATCGTCCGTCACTCGTCCATGATTATCCGTCGCCCGCCTATGATCGTCCGTCACTCGTCCATGATTGTCCGTCGCCCACCTATGATCGTCCGTCGCCCGCCTATGATCGTCCGTCACTCGTCCATGATCGTCCTTCACCCACCTCTGATCATCGGTCGCCCACCTATGATCGTCCGTCACTCATCCATGATCGCCCGTCGCCCACCTCTGATCGTCCTTCGCCCACCTATGATCGTCCTTCGCCCGCCTATGATCATCCGTCGCCCACCACTGATCGTCCGTCAACCACCTCTGATCGTCCTTCGCCCACCTCTGATCGTCCTTCGCCCACCTCTGATCGTCCTTCGCCCACCTCTGATCGCCCGTCGCCCACCACTGATCGTCCTTCAGATATTCGAGCTGCATTGTATCCTAATCAGGTTGTAATCCTTTCTAAACCTGAAGGAAAGGTAGGAGTAGGACAGCTAGGTGATTTACCAAAAATAAATTTGAAAACTTTCTCAGGCTATAATTTACAAGAGTTTCAAGAATTCTGGGACATTTTTAACTGTACCATTCATGGTAGAAATGATTTAAGTAATATTCAAAAGCTTACATATTTGAAATCAATTTTGTCAGGAAAAGCAGCAAAATTGCTGACTTCTGTTCGTCTCACCGACAATAATTATAATGTGGCTATTCAAATATTTTCCGAAGCTTTTATGAATTTACGTTCATGGTCAACTAATTATGTTGGTACTGATTATGACTCTCTACCTCCTGACATAAAAAGTGACTCACTTGTACAGAAGGTACTAGGATACTTTGGAGAAGAAGATATGATTCTGACTCCAAACTGTTTTCTGGGAATAAAATATGATGTTCTGCTTCCGGATGCTTCTGCTTGTAGAGAGAAAAAATATGATACATCTTTTAATGTTCTTCTGAAAGAATGGAAGAAGGGTAACAAATACCTCGATATGTTCTGGTCTAAGTGGAGGTCACAGTACATTAATTATCTCCGAGAAAGAAACGACATTAACTTTAAAGGTAAAAAATGTAGCAAGTTCTCACCTTGCCTAGGAGATGTGGTACTCATCCGCCAGGTAAAGCAAAAGAGAACAAACTGGCCTTACGGGGTAGTTGTGAAACTTCATGAGGGGAGAGATAAGAGGATTCGATACGTTGATGTTCGAAACTCTTTAGGACATATAGTCACTCGACCTGTAAGCTGGTTATTTCCATTTGAAAATGGGTTTTAAGAAATGTAAATATCTGCTGATACATGCCAGGACCTTATTGTTATTTTTTATTGGGCTTGGTTTATATGAATCTATCATGTTTATGTTATGTACCTACTTATTTAATTGTACTTAATATTTAAGAATTTATCGACGTTATTTTGTTATGCTTTTTTTAAGCACATATGAATCTATCATGTATATGTTATGTACCTACTTATTTAATTGTACTCAATATTTAAGAATTTATCGATGTTTTTTTTTGCATTTTTTTGAGCACTCGATTCAATTTTTTTGTTGTTGTTTTTTATTGCCCGCTGGTAATGTCGTGAACGGAGTTCACGAATCAAAAGTTTCGGCCAGCGAATTTTCAACTTTCCTATAAAAGCTTCTGCATCGAGTGCCCAAAGCTGATTCGATCATTCCAATAAATTTATTTAATACCGTTTCTAGTTGTTCACATCATTCTCGTTTTCACAAGTGACTTTTCTCAATAAAAATCGACTATCTTTCTCGTACTCTTTCGTTCGTTTCAATTTATTTCGCATACACCAACCTAGGACCTTTCGATTATCGACACAAGTTTTTTTTGAGTTCATTCGATCATTCCAATAACTTTATTTAATACCGTTCTAGTTGTTCACATAATTCCCGTTTTCACATGTGACTTTTCTTAATAAAAATCGACCTTATCTTTTCGTAAACTCATTCGTTCGTTTCAATTTATTTCCTATACACCAACCTAGGACCTTTCGATTATCGACACAAGTTTTTTTTATGGTAGCAGAGCGTGGTTCCTGGGTTGGTCTGCCAGCAAGATGGCAGTACCGATGTCTATAAAGAGGTCTTATAAACAAAAGCCCAATAAAAAATAACAATAAGGTCCTGGCATGTATCAGATATTTACATTTCTTAAAACCCATTTTCAAATGGAAATAACCAGCTTACAGGTCGAGTGACAATATGTCCTAAAGAGTTTCGAACATCAACGTATCGAATCCTCTTATCTCTCCCCTCATGAAGTATCACAACTACCCCGTAAGGCCAGTTTGTTCTTCCTGTACAAACGCATTTCTATTAATATTTAAAAATGTTCTCATCGAAAATTAATTTGTTATTATCGATCATCACAGCATTTCAATTGACACCAGTTTGGAATAAATCACCTATACTATGCAACTTTGAAAAATGCACCAAACCAATGGAAATACATAATCCACCACTACCTGACGTCAACATAAACACAGCTACTCAGAAGGCATTGGTACGAAAAGTGAAAGGTCCACTGCTCATAATGTACCATAGAACCCGAAAATACAATAGTACCTGTGAATTCGCATTCACTCATCAGGACTCTAGGGATTGTGCATTCTCCACACAATTATAGATCGTAGCATTGAGGATTTGCAAAGAATCAAACAAAAAGGTGAGTATCCCATTGGCGGGTTTTGTTTGAATCCTGATGACTGTAGCTATGAAGAGTGCAGAGAAAATCAATTGACGAAGTTAGGAAAAGGGAATAAGGAATTCACAAAATATGGAGCCTATCACAAAAATAGATGGAGTTCCACTTGCATAATTGATTGGGAAGTTCACACCTACACTGTGAGTTCACATTCAATCCTAAAGCATCAAAGAGGAAATTCAGTATTGGTGATCTCAGACAAAGAAGGGGCTGTACATGAGATAAATCCCATTGAAAATACCCTAATCATGATGAAAGATGGTTACTCCCTGTACATAGACAAAGTTGAAGTCCTTGAAACTCAAATTAATGTTCGTTGCTTATCTAGAGACGACAGGGGACTTTGCATAACACAAGATTCAAATGACATAATTCCCAAAGGAACTGTTTTCCAAATGACTAGCACCATTCATGGCACAACGGATAATGCAGAAATGGTCCTTGATAATCCAATAACTATGAAGGCCACCGATGCATATGGAGAAACTGATCTTGGATCATCATCAACCATTGGAGATGTCATAAAAGTTATGCAGTTGGCAATCTTTGACCAACTACAGTCCCAATTCAACTCCCTGTTATTAGCAAGAGAAGTAGGAGAAAGTCGCTCCCTTCTAATCAGTATAATTAGATCGGTGAGCATGATTCATCCCCCATTAATTGGATTCTTGAACAACCAACAATCATACACTCGATGGGTAACGAAAAATGAATTTGTACAATGCCCTTGCATTGATTTCCAAGAAACAAAGGGATTATGCAAAGGAAAAATAACAATAAGGTCCTGGCATGTATCAGATATTTACATTTCTTAAAACCCATTTTCAAATGGAAATAACCAGCTTACAGGTCGAGTGACAATATGTCCTAAAGAGTTTCGAACATCAACGTATCGAATCCTCTTATCTCTCCCCTCATGAAGTATCACAACTACCCCGTAAGGCCAGTTTGTTCTCTTTTGCTTTACCTGGCGGATGAGTACCACATCTCCTAGGCAAGGTGAGAACTTGCTACATTTTTTACCTTTAAAGTTAATGTCGTTTCTTTCTCGGAGATAATTAATGTACTGTGACCTCCACTTAGACCAGAACATATCGAGGTATTTGTTACCCTTCTTCCATTCTTTCAGAAGAATGTCATTTAATACCTTATTGAAAGTACTTTTTTCCTCACTGCCTAGCTCTACGTCCCAATCTTTACTAAGTTTCCAAGACTCTTGTATAAGTAATTTTAAAGGTACAAGGGCTGGACTCCACAGACCCATGACGTCATAAATTGAAGCATAGAAACTTAGTAAAATACGTTTAGTAATTATGTTATTGTTAGGATACTTAAATGTGTCTCTTACATAAATCATGTCAGTCTCAATGTTCCATTCGATACCTAGTACCTTCTGTACAAGTGAGTCACTTTTTATGTCAGGAGGTAGAGAGTCATAATCAGTACCAACATAATTGGACGGACGATCATAGACGAGTGACGGACGATCATAGGTGGGCGAAGGACGATCAGAGGTGGGCGAAGGACGATCAGAGGTGGGCGAAGGACGATCAGAGGTGGGCGAAGGACGATCAGTAGGGGGCGACGGGCGATCATAGGCGGGCGAAGGACGATCAGAGGTGGGCGAAGGACGATCAGAGGTGGGCGAAGGACGATCAGTAGGGGACGATGGGCGATCATAGGCGGGCGAAGGACGATCATAGGCGGGCGAAGGACGATCAGAGGTGGGCGAAGGACGATCAGAGGTGGGCGATGGGCGATCATGGACGAGTGACGGACGATCATAGGCGGGCGACGGACGATCAGAGGTGGGCGACGGGCGATCAGAGGTGGGCGAAGGACGATCAGAGGTGGGCGACGGGCGATCAGAGGTGGGCGACGGATGATCAGAGGCGGGCGAAGGACGATCATATGTGGGCGACGGATGATCAGAGGCGGGCGAAGGACGATCAGTGTTGGGCGACGAGCGATCATAGGCGGGCGAAGGACGATCAGAGGTGGGCGAAGGACGATCAGAGGTGGGCGACGGACGATCAGAGGTGGGCGACGGGCGATCAGAGGTGGGCGACGGATGATCAGAGGCGGGCGAAGGACGATCATATGTGGGCGACGGATGATCAGAGGCGGGCGAAGGACGATCAGTGTTGGGCGACGAGCGATCATAGGCGGGCGAAGGACGATCAGAGGTGGGCGAAGGACGATCAGAGGTGGGCGACGGGCGATCAGTGGTGGGCGACGAGCGATCATAGGCGAACGAAGGACGATCAGAGGTGGGCGAAGGACGATCAAAGGTAGACGAAGGACGATCAGAGGTGGGCGAAGGACGATCAGAGGTGGGCGAAGGACGATCAAAGGTAGGCGAAGGACGATCAGTGGTGGGCGAAGGACGATCAGTGGTGGGCGAAGGACGATCAAAGGTAGGCGACGGGCGATCAGTGGTGGGCGAAGGACGATCATGGACGAGTGACGGACGATGAGAGGCGAGCGACGGACGATCATGGACGAGTGACGGACGATCATAGGTGGGCAACGGATGATCAGAGGTGGGCGAAGGACGATCATGGACGAGTGACGGACGATGAGAGGCGGGCGACGGACGATCATGGACGAGTGACGGACGATCATAGGTGGGCAACGGATGATCAGAGGTGGGCGAAGGACGATCATGGACGAGTGACGGACGATGAGAGGCGGGCGACGGACGATCATGGACGAGTGACGGACGATCATAGGTGGGCAACGGATGATCGGAGGTGGGCGAAGGACGATCATGGACGAGTGATGGACGATGAGAGGCGGGCGACGGACGATCATGGACGAGTGACGGACGATCATAGGTGGGCAACGGATGATCAGAGGTGGGCGAAGGACGATCATGGACGAGTGACGGACGATGAGAGGCGGGCGACGGACGATCATGGACGAATGACGGACGATCATAGGCGGGCGACGGATGATCATAGGTGGGCGACGGACGATCATGGACGAGTGACGGACGATCATGGTGGTGTAGTGGCTCAGGTGATGAATGACGACTCTGGAACGGTGATCCGTCGCAACTCTCAACAGTGTGTAACGACGAATCATCATTTGGACACCGGAAACTTGGGGCTGCAATCATCCACTGCTGCAGAACATCATATAGGGCCTCTATCTGATGTTCGAATTTGGCTATGGATTTGTCAGCTGCTTGGACATGCGAATTTAATTGAAAGACGTTGTTAGCAGATATTTCTGTCTTCAATAACTCGCCTAATTCTTTTTTCTGCAGGTTAAACTGTACTATGGCTTGTTTATAAGACCTCTTTATAGACATCGGTACTGCCATCTTGCTGGCAGACCAACCCAGGAACCACGCTCTGCTACCAAAAAAAACTTGTGTCGATAATCGAAAGGTCCTAGGTTGGTGTATGCGAAATAAATTGAAACGAACGAAAGAGTACGAGAAAGATAGTCGATTTTTATTGAGAAAAGTCACTTGTGAAAACGAGAATGATGTGAACAACTAGAAACGGTATTAAATAAATTTATTGGAATGATCGAAATGAACTTAGGGCACTCGATGCAGAAGCTTTTATAGGAAAGTTGAAAATTCGCTGGCCGATTTGATTCGAGAACTCCGTTCACGACACTGACTCAATATCTACATTCCTCTCAACAGATGTTCGCTTTGCTTAGAGTACGTTATAAGTAATACTCAAGCAAATAATCCTATCTCTCTATCTTTCTCCACTCAATCTTTCTCTCTTCCTCTCAATCGCTCACACTATAATTTTCTCGTGGGTTCAAAGATTTCTATCATCTCAATCCTTTATTGAGAAAATAGGAATCTTGATCACAATACACGAAGTATGACGTCTTAAACGTCATTACTCGTTACAGCATCCGGAGACAGACACAAAATTCGGGCATTCAAATAAATTATAATGGTTTAAATTGTATCGAAAGTTGTCCCGGAATGTCTAATACCCCTTGGGTATATCAAAATGCTCATTATTACAAAATAAGAGTAGTCCTCTGCTAAGGCGAGAACACATTTTCTTTGTTATGAACCTTAACCTCAAAGCAAGGATGGACAATATTCTAAGCTTAACTAACGACTGACTTCTGGGTTGTCACAAGAAAATCTCCCTAGTGGTAGGGGTGGATATAATTTTTTTTTTAAAGTAAAGGAAACCCACATATTTCCAACCAAAAAAAAAAAAATCCTTGTGTCTCGGGTGGTTAAAATAAGTATAATGTAATTTGCGGGGATAATACTTAACCGTAATCAAACTGATTGAATCGCCCGAGCTATGTAGATGCATACAATAGAATCTTTTATTTTACCTATTTGTTTTTATTCATTCGATTTATTTTTGTCATCAACCTTATGTCTATTTGTATTCAATGTCGCCATATTAATTTATATTTACTATATTTAAAGTCGTCACCCCAATTTTTACTTATTTACATTCAATGTCGTCATCTTAATTTTCAGAACCAATTTTTGTTGTATAATCTATCTGTCTGTCATATTGATATAAAATAATTTTAATTGACAGTTTCAAATCTCGGCGGCACGGCACCCTAAATGAACCTTGTGGGTCTGAACCATTACCTGAAGAAGAAAAAACACAAAAAATGAAGGAAAATTTCAAAAAAATAGAAGGATTAATGAAATATTATTATATTAAGTTAGACGATAGGTCATTTGAGTATGTATTAGGAAAGTTAGAAATGAATGAGGATGATTATATTTTGAAATGTATAAAATCTCAAGAATCACTTATAATTATACACAACTCTTGGTAAAACAAATAAACATCGAAATAATTTATTTGACGATGCCTGAACTGGCGAAATGGCCATCTGAAAATAAATAATTAAGTAAAACAAAAAAGCCAAGTGTTTTCTATCTTGAAATTATTTCGATTATAGTTTAGCGATTCGAAGCTTTCTCAAACAAGTCAGGGTATTTTTAACAAGAGGCACGCAAGAAGTAAGTATTAATGGGTACGATAAGGATATTTTATGTTTATTCGAGGCAAATATGGATATGCAGTTTGTTTTGGAGGAGTATAGATTATCATCCTATATTGTAAATTATATTAATAAATGTGAAGTTGCTTTATCGAAATTGCTTGGGAATGCTTCAAAAGATATAGCATCCGGAAATGTTAGTTCAAAAGAGAAATTTAGAAAAATATGTAATGTGTTTTTGAATGGATCATTGATGTCTTCGCAGGGCTCCCTTGGTGTATTATTTGTTATGTGTACCTGTATCAAAAAATCGTAGGTGGGTAATATTTATAAATACTAGTCCGCAAGCAAAAAGAGTAAGAATGTTAAAAAGTAAGACAAAATTGAGATCTTTTCCGGGAGATTCGAACGATGTGTTTGAGGAAATATTATTGAGAAATATTGTAAAAGAA
The DNA here is from genome assembly GCA_024516035.1 of Bactericera cockerelli. Taxonomy (NCBI): domain Eukaryota; kingdom Metazoa; phylum Arthropoda; class Insecta; order Hemiptera; family Triozidae; genus Bactericera; species Bactericera cockerelli. The sequence continues at coordinate 23,823 of JAMCCL010000075.1, forward strand.
AAAAATCGCTAGAGAATATTTGCTTAGAAGAATACCCAGCATGCTATTATAGGTTTTATAAGGATATCGATGATAGGAATGATGATGAGGAAATGGATGTGTAAGAATTAAAACTTAGAAAGAAACATGCAATTCTTAGGTTTATTAGGTACAAGTTAGCAAAGGATGCCGAAAATTATTACCGCGAAAGACTTCTTCTTTGCTTACCGTTTAGAAATGAGTTAACCGAAATAGAGGGTCATGAAAAACATGAAAAACATAACAAGCAAAATTTGATATTGTGAGTAGAAATGAGGATCAATTCGGTTTGAAATCAGTAGTGAACGAAAGGTTTTCTAGTGAATGAGATTGTGAACGAGGAACAAGAAGAACAAAATGATGTGAGGGAATATGAGGTAGATCCCATGTATCAGGTGGATACTTTTGATCAGGGAGGAATAGGACGGGGAACAAAGAAAATACTAAAACTCGGTGTACTATACCTAAAAAGGTTTCACCTCAGGCATCACAAGAAATGCTCAATAATTTATCGGATATGGAAGACATGGAAGCGTAATGCGACAAATATTGATGCACCCCGAACACACCTTCACCCTATAGCTCCAAAATTTATTCAACACCCTGTGGAGATTTCTAGATAGGTATCACGTGATCAAAGGAAGCCTTTTGATTGGTTCTAAGATGGAACGTTCTAGAACATTTTATGCCCAAATATGGTAATGTTTTTGGGAAAGCATTTTCATTGGTTTAGAATTTACCCTGATCCTGTGTCCTGCTCCTTTGTGCAGTCCAGTTTTCAGTTCCCTTTGAAAGTTCGTTGTGAAAGGTTAACGATTGATTTGCGAAGTTTGTGTTCGGGAGTATTCGACAACATTTTGTGAATTAGTACTTTACATAGTTTAAGACTTTATTTCTTTAAAACTTTTTTAATAAAAATAATACAAACTTTCTGCCCTAAATTTAATTGTTTTTGTTGAGTGTTCTTTATTTTCTCATTATGGAGGAGTTGGCGGCATACGATGATGTAGAGGACAGCCCCGTGGAGTCTGTTTCCGAAATATTTAATTTATTATTTCATTCAAAATATTGAGAACTTAAAATAAACTTTATTATATAGTCATATTATGTCTTCAATTGTTGCAATAAGAATAAAAAAGAAGGAGGACAGAAGAATTTTTGAACTTTTAATAAAAAAAAAACTTTAATATATAAAGTAAAGATATTGATTTTGAAGAAACTAATATAATAAACAATAAATTAAAATATAGAATTGGACCAAAAAAAGTCCAAAAAATTAGAAGAGCTGGAAGGTGATTTTGAAATCGAACGAGTTTTGTGGCCAAAGCTAAAAGAAGAAGATGATGAAGAATTAAATAGTCTTCTGGAGAAGAGAAGGAAGATGTCCTGAATTCAGCAGCAATTCAGCTCATTGAAGAAAAAGACGACGGAGATATAAGCGACCTCCTGAAGAAGTGAAACCTGCTATGAATTTTATTATTTTTTATTGGTATGTATCCTTCCTTATACTCTATTTCTTTAATTAATAATTGTCATTTACTTTTTCAAGAATATTCAGACCTTTCTTATTCAATTACACAAGTGATACAACAAAAACATATAGAACCACATTTTCAAGACATAGCAGATATAATTTTCTTTGATAGGGGATATAAAAATAAAATACTAGCAAAAATTGCTCAGTTAAATTTACCAAAACATACCCAAGATCTTTTTCGATATTTTAATGGAAATATGGAATTTGAGTGTAATGTGATGCACCTTACTCTAGAAAATAAGCAATAGTCTGCCAGACCATACAGAATGTGCACATGTTAACATTTATTCTTTTGTGTGTCACATTATACCCATTATGATAGAGGATATCTCATTTTTTAAATATATTTGTGATTCTTATGTTATGTCCAGAAAAATTGATGATTTATGTTCTGATATCTTGTTGGATATGTCAGAAGATTAGTAGCTATCTATTTTATTTGAAAACTATGCAAACATTAGAAGACTTGGCATTCAGACAAGCAGTATTTGATTTTTCCAACAGCCATGTTGATGAAATTGTAAAAAATTTCAAAACTCTTATGAAAAAAATTGATAACTTTCTGATCATATGACAGTAAACCCAGTGTACAACGAACAGTTGTATATTTCGCAATAAACTCTCCACATTATATGAAATCAATGTCTTTAGTACTGAGTAACTTATACCTATTCAACGATGTAAGTATAATTACGATACTTCTTTCTATTTTTTTCTATTCAAAATTACATCTTTTAAAAAAAATAATCAATTGTATGGGTAATATTTTGTTACAGGAAGTCAAAGAAACAAGTGAAACAATGATTCGAGTCGTTTTACCCTATTGGATCTCCAAAAATGCTATAAAACTTCAAACATCCAAGAGTTTGAGTAAATATCAACTGTAAAGGACATAGTTTTGAAAATTTGCAATAATTTTATATAAATACTATTGAAATGGAATATCATCATTGCTCATTCAAGACATTGAGGAAAAAACAACTAATCCATCACCTTAACGAATCATTTGCCAGGTCAATGACTGAAAATGCTCTTGACCAACAAATAACATCAACTCCCAAAAGTAAGAAACAATTGAAGAAAGTAATAAAGAAGATACGTAAGCCAAAAAAGCTTACTAAAAAATTGAAGAAAAAAAGTGAAGCTGACAGGGAACCAGCTATGAAAAACTACAATAAACAGCTTTACCACCAAAAATTAATTTCCATAATAATATCAAGAAATGTGATATAACTGAAGAAGACTATGCACATGCAAAACTAGTTTGAAATACTTTTCCATGTAATACTCTTGGGGATTATCAAGATATAACACATGTGATATTGTTGGCTGACATATTTGAAAAATTTCGCTCATCAATGTTATAAACTTATGGACAAGATCCTATTTCATTCGTTAGTTTATCAGCATTTGTCTGGTCAAGTATGTTGTAAATGACTAAAGTAGAGTTAGAACTCATTTCAGACCCAGATATTTATTTATGTTTGAAGAAGGAATTAGAGGTGTAGCAGTTATTCCAACACGGTACGCAGAGGCTAAAGAAAATGAATCTTCAATCTTATATATTGACTGTAATAATCTTTATGGGGCTGCTCTTTCATCCTTCTTACCTTACAAAGACTTCAAATTTATTGAAATTGGTATATTTGATGAGGTAATATCTACACCTGATGATTCTGATATAGTAGGCTATATTTGTGAAGTTGATATTTATGTGCCAGAGGATTTACATGATTATATGAATGATTTTTCATTAGCCCCAACAAAAAGTAAAATTAAACATTTCAAGCTTTCTCACTATCAAAATCAACATCTAAATACCTTGGGGGAAAAATACGTTCCAACTGAAAAGTAGATTGCTTCACTTGAACCAAAATTAAATTAGATTGTTCACTATTGAAATCTTAAACTTTGCATCAAACTCGGTATGGTTGTGACAAAGGTTCATCGTATTATACAATTCAATCAATACCCGTGAATGAAACCATTCATTGACTTCAACACACAAAAGAAGGCGCTAGCAAAATCAAAATTTGAAGAAAATTTGTTTAAACTATATTCAATTGCAACCTATGGACGCACTTTACTCAATAAATGACGTTATAAAAAACTTCACTCTCCTCACTAGTGAGACTAGCGCTACATGTTATAAAAGAAAACCATCCTTTAAACAACTTCCAATTTTTGATAAAGATTTAGCAGGTATAATTTCAATAAAAACCTCAGTTCTTCTAAATTCTCCTATCTACGCTGGTATGGTAACTTTAGAAATTTCAAAACTAATAATGTACCAGTACTACTTTCACACATTAAAAAGAAAATTTGGGGAAAACATGGCATTGTGTATGACAGACACTGACTCACTTCTTCTTCATATTAAAACTAATGATCTCTATTGTGATTTAATCGATATATCAGAAACATTAGACACATCAAATTACCCTTCATCTCACTACTTGTACAACAAAGACAACAAAAAAGTTCTGGGAAAATTCAAAGATGAGTCACCGACCAATCCTATTGTAAAGTTTGTAGGTTTGAAAGCTAAAATGTATTCTTTTATAACCAAAAACAAAAATAACAAAAATGTAGGTAAAGGAATTCCTTATACTTGTTTAAATGAAATGAATTTTGTGACATATAGAATCCCTTTTTAATGAGACTATTACTCGTGTTAAATTTGAAACAATTGAAAGTAAAAACCACTTATTACGAATGAAAACAGTGAAAAAATTGCATTGTCTTCTTTTGATGACAAGCGTTATTTGCTTTCTGATAGAGTGCATACGTTAGCATATGGACATTACAAAATAGAGTAGGGATTCACATATAAAAAGACATGATATCATCACTAGTACTTAATAAGCATTGTCTGGAGTGTTTACTTTTCTTGTTAATATTTTAACTTGTCTACCGCTTTTATTCCATCATAAATTTGCTTAAATTTCTTTGTGCTATTATAAAAAAATGGAAGATACTGATATATGTGATCTTCAAATTTTTCGTGGTGGTTGTAATAAAGAACTAATTTTAACGTCTTTAACATTCACTAAACTATACAGTGATACAATTAAGCAGTTTATATTCAAACCACCTTTTCCTTTTAACTAATTAAGTCCTTATAGAAGACATGAGGCTCAGTTTCTCACTAAAAATGTTCATCATATTGATTGGGATAATGGATTCATCGAATATAATCAAATCAAAACGATCATAATAAATATTTTTCATAAAGCCAATGAAATCATGGTGAAAGGACACGAAAAAGCAACATTCCTTAACTCTGTTCATCATATTGATTGGGATGATGGATTCATCGAATATAATCAAATCAAAACGATCATAATAAATATTTTTCATAAAGCCAAAGAAATCATGGTGAAAGGACACGAAAAAGCAACATTCCTTAGCTCTGTTCATCATATTGATTGGGATGATGGATTCATCGAATATAATCAAATCAAAACGATCATAATAAATATTTTCATAAAGCCAAAGAAATCATGGTGAAAGGACATGAAAAAGCAACATTCCTTAACTCTGTTCTTGAAAAAAAAAAAAAAAAATATGTTACAATATGGAACTAATAAACTGTCCAAATTTGAAATCACTGAAATCTCAACTGAGTGGATTTCTTGTAGAAAGTTTCAGTACGCTGAATGTTAAAGTTCTGAAAAGTTGGTTGAAAATGATATTCCAACACTCGTCAGAATACATCAACAATGCAATAGATAAGTTCAGTCGAGATGGATTATTTTCTTTATGTGATAGTGATATTTATTTCTTCCTGTAAGTTTGCTATTAAAACGTTGTCTTTCTGAGCTGTTGAGATCATACTATGGTAAATTTCCTCCCCACATGGTGAATGATGAATTATTTCATCTTTTTTCTACTCATTTGTAACTTTTATTTTACTCCGTAGTACCTGATCAATCTAGGGCTTAAGTTGATAGTCTAAATAATGCACTTCTTGTTATTGTTATTATTATGTTTATATATAAATATGTATTTATCAAACAACAAAAAAATACTAAAAATACAATATTTTTACTTTGTATTACTAAGTTTTTCCTTTATTTATTGTTGTATTGTATGTTTAAAATCATTTCTGAACATTTAATAATTAGTGATTTACTCCAAATAAAGGTTTGTTTTTTTATAAATTAATATATTTGTTCTTATTTCACTTCTGAAATTGGTACCCATTGGTTCTCTTCATCTCCAAACCCAAGATATTTAACTAGAACGTTATTACCTCTACGTTTGATGATTTTTTCTATGAGAGAAATATCTGCATTTTTAGCATGGAGTAATTCTTGTTCATAAAAACATTCCTTAATAGAATTCCCCTTTATATCTTGCAAATGGTAAACCCTGGGAAATGTAGTACTATAACTCACGACTTTAAATACTTCATAACTCTAGTTTGCTTTGTATCCTTTCTCAAACATGTTTTTAACTTTGATACTCTTACAAGTTGTCCAACTTGAAATTTAGGTTTGTTAAATAAAGTTTGTTTTACCTTATTCAATCGCATTGCTACAAAATGTTGATTTTTCTTATTTACATCCATGGGACGCGTACCAATAGTGCGATGTTTACTATTATTATATTCTAGTACCAAGTTAGGTAGAATATCCACCCATCTGTAAGAACCTTGTGCATTTAATTCAATCCACATTTTATTTTTTAACGTTCTATTAAATCGCTCCACAATTGCAGCTTTTATTATTGAATATGTAGAGTAATGAATATTTGCTCATTAGATCACGGAATGGAGCACCATAATTTTTTTTTTTTTTTAAATATATACCTCCTCTACAGGGTGTTATTAAATCTTTACTACTCGTTTCATTTCTCCTAATTCTTTTTTTTTTATATATATACAAAAGTTAAACATTAATGTATCATTCTTCTACTCGTCCCATTCCTGCACCATCTTCACATTCAATCCCTCTGATCCTCCGTCTCGCTCCTCTCACTCTCATGGATACTGCTCTCACTATCGAAATTTGTATTTTCACTTTGAGCCAACATAGCACAATGTGAATAGCACCATAAAATTCTTTTCCCATATCAGATTGTACATGTTTTGTGTGTATGTACTTTGGTAATGTTGATAGTATTGAAAGTTCCATTTGATAAGCTACATTGGAAAATTCTATCAAAAACTGAGTGAGACATTTATTGAAGAATTTAAGGACAAAGTAGATTGGGAAAATATTTTAGCATATCAAGAACTTACTGAAGAGTTCAAAGAAAAGCACAGAGTTAAATGAAAAAAAAAATTAGGTTACTTCTATACCGTTAGAACTAGAGAGTCAAAAAAGGAAAATAAATATTTATACCCGTGTGGTAATTCATTATAATACTAAACTCTCATGGAGAAGATTCCCATAGTTAATTTGATTGTTAGCTGGAGTAAAGGTCTTGCCTCAGCAGTCTAATAAAAGGGTATATTCTATTCTATTCCACTTCACCTTTTCATTGAGGAAAATATTTACCTGTAAATAAAGTTTATTTTTTACTTGAAAACCAAATTAAAACAGTTTCACTTTTTTAGTTTTCAAACAAAATCTTTTTCTTTACTTTTTTGAGAGAAAAAATCAGTTTTGTATAAACATCCTCAAAAAACTACGCTTCTATGAAAATCGTGTCTTGAGCATATCCAGTTTTTTCTTAAAAAAAAAAAAAAAAAACTACGCTTCTATAGAATTCGCATCCTCAAAAAACTACGCTTCTATGGAAATCGTGTCTTGAGCAAATTCAGTTTTTTCTTAAAAAAAAAAAAAAAAAAAAAACTACGCTTCTATGGAAATCGTGTCTTGAGCAAATTCAGTTTTTTTCTTTAAAATCATCAAAAAAACTACTAATGCCAATATCCAGCGACTGTCAATTGGGAGAGGAAGCATTTTCCAAGGCAAGCCAGATCTCCTGACCTAACATCTCCATACTTCTTTCTCTTGGGGTATGAGAAAGTATGTTGGAAAAAATACGGAATGCTTGCTCGCAGATACGTTTGGTGCAGCACAAAACCGCTCTTGAGCACTTTGCGTTGAATCCGAAGGAGGCATCTTCGAACAATTGATTTGATGGCATAGGCCCCACCTATCAGCAGTAAGACAATTTGAATTATTTTATTATTTCTTTGCATTCAGCATAACGAGACCTTTCGTTTGATACGATACACGGGTAATTTCTAGTTGAAACAAAATTGACCTTGAAAAATCGGGTGAAAAAAAAAAAAAAATGTAATATGATTAGCTTCCTAATTAAGTCAAAATTTGATGGAGAATATAAATATTCAATTTCCGGTGGTGGAATAAAAATTCGTGACTGTCACGAAAATGAGTAGTATCTACGAACCTACCTATGAAAAGTTTTATGTAAGCATCAGGAAGAGACCACCACATTTTCATGAAACATTTTGGAATGAAACTTTCACATGAAAAAAGATGCTATGATTATTATGACGTGGTAAATGTACATAACGAACTGAGCAATCATTCTAGGTTGCCAGGATTTTAATGATAGTTTGGAAATTCTAGAATGCTGCATTTAGCAACTTAGCACTAAAATTCCGACACAACAACACAAAGAAAAAGCATTAATTATTTTTTAAATAACATTTCATGTCTCATATTTTTTTATTTTACTGAACATCATGGATAAAGAGCCCCAAAGAGTAGGGCAGAGAAAATGATGAGGCTTGTCAAAAAAAGACATTTGAATCTTCAATGAAAATGAAAATTTCAAAATGTACACAGAAAGTTCGTTCCTTGAAGACAAGTGCCGATGCCAACAAGGCAACTAATGATGAAAAAAAGCTGGGATGATGATAGATGAATCCAATGATGACAATAACAAGATGATGACTACAAATGAAACCAATGATGATAATATACTTTTTCTCTTGTGCTAATATACTTTTTCTCTTTCTCATGTCTGTCAATTGTTCATTTGATAATAAAGTTTTTATTCCCTGAATTACTTCTGTTAATTTAATTTCTTCATGTCAGTTTGATCACCAAAAACAGCCTAGACTAAAAAGATTGCGACTCTGATCATACAATTTGAACTGAACAAGAACCCAGACTGGAAAGCAACATATCTGCTTGAGAGAGCTCAAGTCATCAAAGCACTTTTCCCAAATGAACGTGTCTCAACATACCACATACCAATGATAAAACATCCGCCAAAGGAAAACTGGTGCATACATATTAAATCACAAGACTAAGTGTTTTTTTTTTTAAATTCTAGTCATAAGTGTTTAATATTATTGGTTTTTTTTTTGTTTGTTTGTATTTTATTGTAAAAATGGGCATAGCTCGTGAATTTGTAAAAAAAAAAAAAAAAAAAAAAAAAAAAACAAGACGAAACTACCTCAAAGTAGGTCTGTCAGTTAAATACCAATCACGAAGCAACACTCCAGTTTATTCCCCGTCCTACACAACCACTGGGATAACAGACAATGTATCTGAAAATACTGAAGAGGCCCTTATATACTTGAGAACACATGTTGATCAATGGGAACTCATTGAAATCAATTGGGAGAAAACGGCCAAAAAGAGAAAAGTGCTGTATTTGACATTGAAACTATTAAATAAGAAAAGAAAAATTAGAAGCAATTGCAAAATTAAGAAAAGATGGAATAAGACTCTATAATTTGACAGTAGAAGACCCAAGCAAGAAATTAAATCCAACAAGTTATAAATCAAGTAATGAAAATAATCTCAAGGCATGTAAATTTTATGGCTTTCGTTATTAAAAAAAAAAAAAAAAAAATGTGGAGAAAAAATATAGTAAATAACAATGAACGGCTCCCCATGATTTTGGAGGGATTCAGAATTTATTTGTCAAACAATCGGACAGTTTAGGGAAGTATAGATTTGTACTTGGTTCTTGAGTTCTTACTCCAATCCATTATTCCATTTACATCCGCTCTCAGAACCCCAAAACCCAAGTACAAATATAATTGGGTAAATACTCGGTACTTTTATGTAATCAATTACTCAAGTGGGTGAACAACCAATTCTCAATCGTAAGATCCATAGACTTGAGAATTAGAGGTTCAAGAAAAAAAAATAAGACAATTTTCTGAATATGTTTAATATACAGGGTGCGGCGCGGTTATGTCCCATTTTGAATCGCCCAGTGTGAAGCCGAACTTATAATTAGACAAGTTCAAACAAAGTTAGAAGATGCACAAACTAATAATTTTTTCGATTCAATTTAGCTCAGTTGTCAAAATGATTTTATCAAAGCAACAGAAAGCTTATTGCGTGGAGAGTTATTTTTCGAAAAATTGTTCCCACGGCGTTTGATTTGTAAGAGGTGACCTTCCTAGGCCAGCGCGATCCCCGGATTTAGCTCCCTGTGATTTTTTCTTGTGGGGTTACCTCAAATCGAAAGTTTACAATGATTGGCCAAGAACACTTGAAGAGTTAAAACACAACATTCGCCGTGAAATAGGCCGTATACCTGTCGCAATGTTGGAAAAAGTAGAGCGAAACTTGAGAAATCGCCTTCAGCAGTGTATCGACAATGACGATCGTCATTTGAATGGTGTACTCTTCAAAAACTAGATAAAATCAAACCTTACATATTTCTAGATGATAATTCAACAACAAGCATCAGGTAAGACTGACAGCCTTTTTTTAATCGAATATTCAAAAGAAGACATAACCGCGCCGCACCCTGTATGTAAAAAAAAAAAAAAAAACTGAAGTACCGGTTCTATAAAATACTCGGTATTACCCATCTCTAGCTCTAACCAGATACTACAACTCTAAAATACTGGATCGACAGCAATCAAATCGATATCACCGTTTAGAGTACTTCAGAAGAAAGTATGATCTTATAAGATTAAGAAGGAGAACTGTGGAAAAACGCTCTCAGACCAAGAAGAGAAAGATAATGCGGCGAAAATTCTTGAAATTCAATGCTGTTAAAGTAAAAAAATTATCCCTCTAGTTTTAAATGTTCCCGCTCTCATATTTCTCTGATAATACTTTATAACAAGTTGTCCACAATCTCAGTAGTAGAGTCCGTGAAGCGGTATTGTGAAATCACAAACAAAGACATTCCTTAGATTTTCCACATTCCGGAAATGGCCATTGTAAAGTTAGTTTCTTATTGCAAATAAAGTTATTACAGTTTAATATCATACTCTGCTTGACTGCTTTTCTCATTTAGTTTCAACAAATGCCAATCAAGAACAACCAGCCAAAAAATTGAGCTGCAAAAGTTTCCTAATAAGATTGGTACAGAGCAAAAGTATAGTGAAGTGGGTTGTTTATGCACACAAAATGGTGACTATGAACTTCAGAAAAGATAACAAGTCCTTACATACGCACTGCCAAAGTTTACTGGATCGGATGAACATCCATCCACCCATAGCATTGTGTGGTAAACTTTTGCACACTAACTATACCGAGCCGCACCTCTGAGAAATGTGTTACAACCCTCATCCTCTCAATAAACCCAAAGTGGTAAACCCTCATTTTGACGGAGCAAGAAGATTTTTTTTCCATTGTTACCATTGTTTACTTCCAAAAAAAAAGACAAAAAAACATGGCCGCTACTAGATACCGTTGATATTGTTGAAATATACTGTGCAAAATAGACCAAAATAAAATTATTGATATTGCAAGACCTTGAGCAACGCATCTAGCCAGCCTATGGTAGACACTGTATTCAAAGTATCGAATAAAGGATGTCAAGTTAATAACAATATCACTAATCACTCCTTGGCATGTTATTATGGCTCTTGTACTTCGACATTGCTAAACTTGAAAACACTAGGTCCTCATTTACCGGATATAAGAAAACTCATTTCGAAGATTTAAGCCGTTCTGAAAGATGCCAAACAATTAGTGAACATTTTTTCATTAGACTTTGGGAGCGTGTCCAGAAGAAAGGAAGGCGAATTTCAATTTTTGTTAGATTAAAGAAAAACGCGAAAATTAATAAAATTTATTTTGATTTTCCGCTTGATCCACAGTGGATCAAGCGGGGTTTAGGAAAAACTTCTCTACGCTTGACCATATTCACGTCCTTAATCAGCTGATTAGTATATCCAAGGAGTATTCCTTGCCAATATGTTTTGTCTTTGTGGACTACGAGAAGGCGTTCGATAGGGTCACCGTAGAGAGGGTTCTTGGCATGTTAGAAGAGAGAAAAGTTCACCAAAGTATAGTAGATATATTCAGAGAGATTTATAGACAGGCAGAGCTAAGAGTAGACCTGGAAGAGCTTAGTGTACGAGTAGACGTGCAGAGGGGCGTTCGGCAGGGGGACGTAGCCTCCCCGAAGCTGTTCATAAGTTTATTAGAAATAATGATGGAGAAGATAGACTGGGAGGGGAAAGGAATAAATATAAATGGGCGATGGCTAAACCAACTTAAATTTGCTGACGATATTGTTCTGATAGGTAAGAGTAGAGAAGAAGCGCAAAACATGATTCACGAACTTTACCTAACAGGAATACCGTACGGCCTCAAGATAAACAGCGGAAAATGTAGATTGATGTGCATAGGAAACATAGAAGGAGAGGAGGAGTTGAGACTAGAAGAGGAAAAAATCAAAGAGGAAGAAGAATTTATTTATCTAGGACACATGCTTAGCGTAAATGGTCAATGGGCGGAAATAAAAAGGAGATGTACAATAGGATGGAAAGCAGTCTTTAAGTACAAACAGATATACAAATCTAGAGTGGCGATATCAATAAAGAAAAGACTGTGGGAAATGACGGCATTGCCTGCGATGACGTATGGATGCGAAACTTGGGTGTTAACCAGAAAAGTTATCAACAAATTGAGAGTCACTGTACGGGGGATGGAGCGCTACATGCTTGGATATACTCGGAGAGACAGAAAAAGGAACGAGTGGATTAGAGAAAAATCAGGATTTGAAGATATAGTAAAAAGAATTGTGAAAAGAAAATGGAAGTGGGCGGGACATATAGTTAGGACGAATGATGATAGATGGACAAAAGAAATTATGAATTGGTACCCTCGTGGCTTAAAGAGAAAGGTAGGAGCACCAAAAATGAAATGGGATAAGGAAATGAGGAAAGTGTGTGGTGGTGTTACGTGGCAGAGAGTGGCATTAGAGAGACATGAGTGGAAAAGAATGGGATCAATATATAGAGAAGTGTGGCTCGACCAGAGAAAATAAACTGCGAAAATGTGTAATAGTTGATATGGAGAGAGAAATCACAAATATAGTAATAATTATAATACATGGAGAGAGAGAGAGAGATGGAGAGAGAGGGGGGGGAGTGAGAGAGAGAGTGAGAGAGGTAGAGAGTGGGGGGGAGGAGAAAGAGTAAGAAAAGGAGAGAATATGAGGTGAGAGAACCTTTTAAATATCAGTATGCCAACCAACAAAAAATTTACCTCTAAAATATTTTAGAGAGGTCTCAGTCAGTGACTGATTTTGTCTAAGAATTTGGAATATTATGTATTAATTGTAAGTTTTGTTTCCGATTGTAATGTATTCTTAAACAAATAAAGACTATTCTATTCTATTCTATTCTATTCTATTCTATTTTGATTTTCAAGAGTGCTTCGAACTATGTAAAGATTTGTTGACACGAACCAATTATGAAGTTTATAAAGAAAGAGAAGCAAATTGCAAAACAACAGAATTAAAAGATGCTGTAAGACACAAGCAAGATGATGCGGATATAATTATATCTCAGTCGAATCCACCACAAAGTAGCCCCATCCATCGGCCTTGTCAAGAAAATAGTCGGCCAAAAAATTTATTCGCCGGTCTCTGCTATGAATGGGGGAAAAACATTAGTACAGATACCAAAGTTGTCACATGTTGGTCATGTAAAAGGATTTTCACCTGTTGTTGTGTCTTGATGGACTGAATTATAATCGGGACTTTGAGAATGATTCTGATGAGGAAGGATTGAATATTTGCAAAAGATGTTATTCTGCAGAGATGAGTTCAGCCGACTCGACCTTTATTTTTATTTTATACCTACCTTACATATTTTGAATATTCAAAAATTGTTTATTTTTGAAGCCAAAGAGTGGTTTAAGTTTCAATTGTCTCGATAGAGTGGATAAGTGGTGGTCAGCCAAGAAAACTTAGTTCAAATAAACCTTTATAGAATAATCTGTTGTTCCATGTTAATATCGCGATCCATCGCGACCAATATACACAGTTGAGTTCATCAGGTTGTCCCTTCAAATCAATGCAGTATTCTCAGAGAAGCCCCTTCTGTCTGGTTCAACTCCTCACTTCCAGCTACAGCGTGCTGCGAAATCCCAACTGAGGATTTCAATTGGTCAGTAATTTACTGTATTCACATTTCTTCTTCAATTGTAAATATATAATTATGAGAATACATCCCACCTTACTATTTATTATACTTCTAATATGAAAATAAAATACAATTATTTTTTTTAAAGTCGCAAATACATAATTGTCAAATCACTAGAAATTGTTTGATGTTCACAACTATTAACCAGGCAACTTGAAATAAATTTGCTCCGTAAAATTTCTGAAAATTTTCTGAAAATTCCTAAATTTTTGTAAGTTATGATGTATACTGATACATCTCAACAAGACGATTCTGTCTTGTGCCCCCATTGTAATGCTAAATTCACGAAGAGAGGCTTGACAAGACACATCAATGCAGCCCATCCAAATGTCCATGACAGTTTGGAAACAAAAGAAGACAATGAAAAAGTATATTGTCCCTTGTCTGCGTGCATTACTGATCTCATTGGATTATTATTCGAAGAAACAAAGGACATACAAAATGAAGCAGATGCAATGACAAAAAAAGTGGAATTTTTGAAAAATACTGTGCAAAAAAGTGTGAAAAAAAATGATGTCGAAGAAGTAATGACAATAATTGTTGAAACATGTTTCTCATATAATCAGGTAATTAAATTATTGATAGATAAGAAGACAAAACAAATTAAAAAAATAAGAGGAGAAATGAGCGAAGAAAAAAGATTCCATCATGACACAATAGAAGAAGCTAAAGATGAAATAAATGATATAAAACATCAATTGAAAATACAAAATCTCTCCAATGAAAGCAGTAGAAAAGAGATAGAAGAAAAAAATATTAAATTACAGAAAATGAGAAATAATTGTCGAGAGATTGAAGAAGAGAACAAAAACATCATGAGAGAACTGGAGGAAATCAAACAGAAGAATGAAGAACTCATACAGAAGTTAATTTACAGAAAAGAACCAAAAAGTGTTGAAGTTAGAGAAATAATTCGCAACGTAGAGATTGAACGGTTGAAAATCAAGCAGCAGGAAGAACTAGCAAATGATAAAATTGCTGCACTGGAAGGACAATTGAACGAGAAACAGAAAACTGAGCAAGAAACTTCCACAAATAATACTGCAGATAACTGTTCCAAGACTAGGAAAACAATAGTTAAAATAATAGGAGATAGCCATGGTAGACAATTGAGAAATATTTTGAGCCAAGAGCTTAATGACACATTTAAAATTGAAGCCACATTGTATCCCAATGCAAAATTTCGTGATGTTATACATAACATTGAGCACGAAACTAAAGACATGACAAAATTCGATTTTTTAGTGGTTCTAGCAGGAACCAATAATATCAATTCTAATTTAAAATATGATCCCTATAATGACATACAAACTCTCATTAATAATACCAGTATAAGTAATGTTAACATCATATATGTAACTATTCCATATAGGTATGATCTACCACAATTAAATTCAAATATCTACTATAGTAATTATATTACTATGGAAGATTGTAATTTGCCAAAAAGATTTAAAATTTTCGACATATCCTGTACAGTTCAAAGAAATCTCTACACAAAACATGGACTTCATTACAACAAATTTGGTAAAAAAATCATAAGTCAAAAACTTATAAGTATTATCAAAAATACTTATTTTGACTATGTTATCTCTTCTGAACTTATAAAAACCCATTTCCATCACTCTGATTTTTTTCTTCCACTTTCTCATCTTGATTCTATTCCTGTTCCCCACCGTGATCCACTATTCACTCTACCATCTCCACAAACTCGTCAACACATTGCTCCAAAAAATGTTTTGTCTAACAGTTTAATTGATTTCTTCAATAGCTCAGATATTATTGATGTACATAGTGTTGATGATAATCTTCTCCCTAGAACTTGTACTAATTCTTCTCTCCCCTATCCCTCTCCTGATTTCCGTTCACCTGCTTCACAACATCATGTTGCTCAAACCACTCTACCTTCTCAATTATCTACTAACATTAGCAGCCCTACCAATCATTTCATACCTTCTCTACCTATCTCCTTCCATACAAACCAAAATTTTCAACCAGAGGAAGGAATCCAAATAATCTTATAACACTCACCTCCTCCCCTGATATCAGCCCTGCCACCAAATTTCATTATTCCCGCTCTTCTAATAGATCTAATGTAACTACCTCTACACCTGCACATGACTTCTCCATCTATTATCAAAATGTTAATGGTCTACGATCTAAGCTTGGAGCTTTAAGATCAAATGTTCCACTTCAATCTTTTGATGTTCTTGCCTTTACTGAAACTAAACTAATACCTTCTTTTCTAACAGGTGAGCTTTGGCTTAACAACTTTTCTGTGTTCCGCTGTGACCGCGATTTACAAACAAGCCAAAAATCTGGTGGCTGTCTCCTAGCTCTTGACAACAGATTTTCCTGTACTCAACTTCCTCTATTAAACAACGATGTTGAACAAGTTTTTATTCAAATCACTCTTGGTCCTAACCTCAAACGTCTTGTGCTGGGTGTAGTCTACATACCTCCCGACGCTCCTCTTGAGTCATATGAATCTCACTGGGAGGTGGTAGATCACCTCCGTAACCAGTATGTCTCTGATAGCTTTATCATATTGGGAGACTACAACTTACCTGACTGTGATTGGGGGGATCCTTCTGTCAATTCCATTCCTTCGGGTCACTCAGAAAAATCTAGGACAACTATTGAAAATGTATTCTTTCTTAATTTTCATCAACTTAACAATATTCGTAATTCAAATGGCAAAACACTAGATTTAATTTTTTCTACAGCTTTTCATTACGAGTGTTCCGTGACAGCGCCCGATCCTCTTCTCATCACCCACCTTTACTCCTCACTTTAAATTCTCTCTACCTTCCCATTCCAAAATCAGCTGTCCTGAATGATGAGATCATCTATAATTTTCAAAAGGGCAATTATGATCTAATTAATAGTATATTTGATAATTTTTACTGGCCTTCTTTACTCAATGAGAAAAACTCTGTTGATCTCAATGTTTCTCTTTTCAGCTCCTTTGTCTCTGATGTTATTAAATGTTTTGTCCCTTCTCATGTTAAAAAACATGATTCATATCCTCGTTGGTACTCTCCACATTTGAAATGCCTTCTAATAGAAAAGAAAAAATGTCACCAACTCTACAAATCTTCTGGACTACCTCACTTTTATCATCAGTTTTCTTTCCTCCGTTCGACTTGTAAGTCACTTTCAGAAGAATGTTATTCACGCTATCTTTCTTCTGTTGAATTTGCTGTTCGTCGTGATCCTCGATATTTCTGGAAGTATGAGAGGACCATGAGAAAAGATCAATCCCTACCCAAAAACCTTCATTTGGGGAATTGTGAAGCTGATTCCATTCCTGATGCATTAAAATTATTCTCCCACTATTTTTCTTCAGCTTATTCTCTGGTTCCTACTTGCTCTTCTGATTTCAACTTTTCATACTCAGATATCATTTCTTCTACAACTATCTCTGAAAGTGACATTCGTCTAGCTCTTTTTAAATTAAATCCCCACAAAAGTATTGGTCCTGATGGTATCCCCCTCTTTTTCTTAAAAAATGTTTCTATACTTTGTCTTCTCCTCTACATTTCATTTTTAATCAATCTCTTTCAACAGGTACTTTCCCTTCTTCCTGGAAACATAGCTTTATTAAACCTATCCCTAAAAAAGGCCTTCCTAAATCAGAAATATCCAATTATAGACCAATTTCCATCCTTTCCACTATTCCAAAACTTTTTGAATCTCTTCTTCTTGATCAAATTTTGCCTTTCTTTCTTCGTTTTATTATTGTTAATCAACACGGTTTCGTTCCCCAATAAATCTGTTACCTCTAACCTCCTTGTTTATTCTAATTTCCTCTTCAAACAGTTCTCCAAGAATTCCCAAGTAGACACCCTATATCTAGACCTAACTAAAGCGTTTGATCGGGTAAATCACCGAATTCTGATTGACAAATTACAAGCCAATGGAGTTTCCGGAAATCTCTTAAAGTGGTTCTCTTGCTACCTTTCTAATAGAACTTCTTCTATTAGCATTGGCTCTTCTTCTTCTCATCCCTTTCCTATACATTCTGGAGTTCCTCAGGGCTCTCACCTTGGCCCTATCCTTTTCCTAGTTTTTATTAATGATGTCCACTTCTGCCTATCGAAATTTAATATTGAATTTCTTCTTTTTTGTGATGACTTTAAAATATACAAGGCTATCAATTCCGTAAACGATCAAGTTCATCTCCAAGAAGCTCTGTCTTCCTTGTGTGACTGGTTTAAAACTAATTGCTTATCTGTTAACCCTTTAAAATGTCATAGCATCTCTTTCACTAGGTCTCATTCTCCACTTCTCTACTCTTACTCCATTGGCTCTTCAATTATTCCTCAAAGTGACTGTGTTCGAGACTTGGGTGTTCTTTTTGACACAAAGCTAACTTTCATTCCTCACATTGAAAAGATTGTCTCTAAATCCTCTAGTATGCTTGGATTTCTTTTTCGTTCTACCAAAAACTTTTCGAACGTTCTTCCAACAAAAATCCTTTATTGCTCTTTAGTTCGAGGAATTTTGGAATTTGCTAGCCCTGTCTGGAATCCTTATTACAATATCCACTGTACATCTATAGAATCTATTCAACATCGGGCATTGAAATTTATGTCAAAAAAATTCCGACTTGGATTGAGTTCTTATGAAGCTTTGGAATCTTCTCTCTCTCTTCTTCCATTATCACACCGTAGATCACTTTATGATATTATAACTCTTTTTAAAATATTAAATAATCAAATTGATTGTCCTGAACTTCTTAGTGAAATTAATATCCATACCCCATCACCTACAGCTCTCTCATTAACACGTGTACCTGTTCCTTTTTCAACTCCTCTTGCTCGCAGAAACTACCTTATTAACGCTCCACTTCAACGACTGCAAAACCTTGCGAATGAACTATCTGATGATATCGATTTATTTTTTACATCTGTGCCACAACTTAAATCGTACTTCCATCAAAAACATCTTCAATCTGATAGCTAATTCTGACAGCTTTATCAATTTTTTCTTTATAAAAATTTCCCACTTTTTGTTTTTTTTTTGTTTGTTGAAATTAGTATGTTTATTATTATTATTATTTTGTCATGTCTTTAGTTAGAGAAATTGTATTAGTTAGTATAGGGTCCGCCCGTTTAAGTGTAACAAATAAAAAAAATAAAAATAAAAGTAATGGTCCTATATCCCTTAAAAATTATTTTATAAACATTGACCAATGATACTTGAATTTGTGCTCCTTCTGTTTACAGCTGAAGCTGGACTTCAGGAACTTTGAGTAAACTGCTGGGAAGGAGGATTCTCTCTTGGGCATTTTTCAAATTCAATTACATGTCTTCGACCTGGCCAGGGAAAAAATTGAAGAAACCCGCAACAAGGACTTCAAAAACTCAATATCGGGAATTCTAGCTGAAATTGACTCCGACAGCAGGCCTCACGCGGCATGGATAGAAACAGTCGCTGGAACTGGGAATCTCTCATACAGGAATGGGATTTACAAAAAAAAATAGAAAATAATTTACAAGAAGTTATAAGCAGTGAACATGAACACAAACAAAATGATTCCATTGAAACCAATAATACTATGAATAGGGGTTGGGTGGAAGAGATTGCCGTAGGCAATAACCCCGCCCTTTAGTTAGGACATATGTATATATTTTGATTTTTTTTTCTTGTTTATATTATTAATATTGTCAATTTTTATATTTATTTTTTACCATTATTTGTCTGTAGTATATTATGTTCTACTAATAAAATGTTTCTAAATATATTAATAAATAAATAAAGAGTTAGTCAGTCCTTCTTTTGCCAAAAAAATGATCTGGCCCACAGAATCTCCAGCTAAAAACCTCTTGAAGTAAATTTCACCACAAGTAGAAAAAGTAAAAGAATAAAGAATATTTCTTGTAGAATACATAAACGACTTGAAAAGTTTTACTGCTTCAAAAAAGGTGATGATATATCAATGATTAATTCATTTAAAAAAAAAAAATGATTGGGACAATATTTTCAAATTTCAGAAAAAAACCTCAACAGCGCCATTTCAAAATTTTACTCAATTCTAGATAATCATATATCTGAGTTCATCCCCTATAAAACTATTAAAGAATTAAAATATCCTATTTGGGCTTCCTGTGAATTTAAAAACTTAGTTTTCCAACAAACAAAAAATTCCCACAAAATGTTTAAACAAACGGAATTTCTTAAACATCATCTTGAATTCAAATCACTAAGAACTAAATTGAACTTAAACTTAAAGATTTCAGGGAACAAAACAATGATACGATTCATTGAAAGAGACTGTAAGGGATGGTCGTATGGAGGAACCTTTGATCACTTTGCTAAGAAAGTTATTAAACATCACATTTCTGATCCAATCTCTGTTTCTACCACCCTTCAGCCAATTCGGATGGCTTTGCCTTCTGGTTGCCATTCCTTATACCGACAATCTGTTCTCACCTATGGTCTACTCCAGTAATCTTGCCTATAAGTGAGCCTCATCTCCCCAGACCTGACTTGATCAACCATTATTACAAGACAGATTCCCATATCACCACTGCTTCATACAAACTGTTGTCATTGTTGAATGAGATTCATCAACATAACCATCTCCAAGTTACCACCCAATTACCAATCATTGCGTTGGGGGATGGAACCGGAGGGTACTACTTGTTGATTGGACAAATTTTCCCCAATAGTCCAATTGTTTATAATACCCTATTTGAAAAAGAAAAATTGTCATCAATTGGATTGGATAATTTCTTACCCGCTGCCCTAGCCCTATCTTCAGATATCTTTTCTCGAGTTCAGCATATCTACTACTGAAGGGGTGTCAAAATTAAAAAAAAAAAAAAAAAAAAAAAAAAAACAGAAAAATATTTTTCACTCAAAGAAGCGATTCAAATTCATCTTACTCCGGCAATCCTAGGAAGAGAAATTACTTCTATTGAGCAAAAATTGTTTGAACTTCCAACAAAATATGGTGAATTAGCCATAAAAGATCCAGTATCTTCTGCTGAGCAATCGTACAACATCTCAAAAAGAGCTGTTGAAAAACTACGACAATGCATTGAAACAAGAGATGATTTGAACATTGAAGATCATAAAAACCACCTGCAAACAGTTCTCAAAGAAAATTTTGTGAAAAAGGAAGAAGAGAATAAAATTAAACTGGGACAGATCATGTCCGAACTGTCTGAGAAAAAGAAGAAAACTCTCACTAGGGTAGTTGAAGGCAATTGCAGTCACTGGTTGAATGTGATACCCACAAAAGCTGACAATTTCGATTTATCACCAACTCAGTTTCGTGATGCCCTATCTCTTCGTTACTCTCATGAAATGACCCTCCCTGAGAGATGTGATGGGTGCAACGAACGAATGACTGTTTGCCATGCGTTAAATTGTAAGAAAGGGGGGTTGGTAAAACATGGACACGACAACCTCAGAGATGATGGTGCTGAACTTGCCAAATTAGCCTTTCCTTGTGTTAGCATTGAACCTGTCATACAAGAATCCTCGGGCCTCCATACTCCTGCCCTGATTGCTGACGTCAAAATAGTTGGACTCTGGGAGTCAAGAAGAACTGCGTTTTTAGACTACAGGATTGTGAATCCCGACGCTTCTTCCTACACTTCCAGAGACTGGACAAGTGTAGCTCACCAACACGCCCACGAGAAGCATTCAAAATATGATCAGGCATCTGAAGATGTAAGGAGTACTTTGCCAGCGTCGATGGCATGTTGAATACACCGGTTCCCTTCAGAACAC
This sequence comes from Bactericera cockerelli, assembly GCA_024516035.1. Lineage (NCBI taxonomy): Eukaryota > Metazoa > Arthropoda > Insecta > Hemiptera > Triozidae > Bactericera > Bactericera cockerelli. Next base: position 45,464 of record JAMCCL010000075.1, read on the forward strand.
CGAAGTTAAGCGACATCCAGCGAGGTTAAGACTTGGATGGGTGACCATTCAAATTCTAATTCTCGTGACGCTGGCTTTTCCCGGCCCCACTCAGGCTGGGTGAGGTCAATGTGAGTAGCAGGTTTGTGAGTTTCCTGCGAATGGAGGGTAAAACCCCCGTCGTGATATGACCATGGCAGTTGAAAGCGACGTTAAACCCCACTTAAAAAAAAGGAGTACTTTCACTCCCGTGGTTTGTTCCACTGAAGGTGTACTACACAAAGAATGAGAAAGTCCTCACAAGAATTTCAGCAGTATTAGCTGGCCATACACGGACGTTCTTTCCTCTCGAAAATCATGGCTCGTAATCATTTCATCTTGAAAATTACGTGTGTGAGTGGGCGCTGAGACGCGCCATGAAAAAACGGGGAGTTATTTTGCACACGATTCGTGGAATGATCTTTTTGGAATCATCTGTGTTAGTGGATGTTCGTACTGGAGGGGAAATGAGAGGGGATTTACCCCGAGCCCGCGCCAGTAGTTCACTGCTTCGATCATCTTGTATTTCTTGTGTGTCTTGTGTCATACTACTTCGTTATGACGGACATTCGCCATACAACGAAAGAATTCATGACCGAATTCATTTCAATATACCGGGAGCATCCAGCTCTTTGGAAAACAAAGTCCAAAGAGTATGTAAACCGCAATTTAAAGAATGTTGGGTACGATGCGCTTATCGAGCTGTATAAAAAGGTAGACCCGAATGGTGATAGCGACTTGGTCTCTAAAAAAATTCAATCCTTGCGAGGCTCGTTTCGCAAGGAGTTGAAAAAATTCGAAAAGTACCGAAAAAGTGGTGCAGGTCTTGATGAACAATACGTTCCTAGCCTGTGGTACTTCGACCTGCTTATGTTCACCCGCGACCAGGAACTACCGACTGACAGCATTGATAATTTGTCAGACTTTCAACTCCAGTCAACCCCTGAACTATGTGATGGCGATAATATTGACAGCATGTCTCAACCTCGAGCAAGTGATGTGGAAGTTGACGATCCTCAGGCAGATCAAAATACCTCGAGGGACGGGGGTACTCAAAAATTCACCGTGATAAACCTGTCGACGACGCAGGTGATGGAGTACTAAACAGATGCTAGGTTGTTTTTATTTTTTTTTAATTACCAGTTTATTGTAATTTGTTGAACAAATAAAAACTTTATTTAATTAAAGAACAGGATGAAAGTTGCTGGTTAAATTTAGAACTAAGTATGTACAACATGTAGAATTACAGCAATAAATTTAGAATAACACTATTTCTCAATTTTACATTTTTCCCATGTAGTTTATGGTCAAACAAGAGTATTTTCAAGCTTTCCCAATTCTTAACATATCTTCCTGCCACGGTATTGCTCCTTCCCCATTAAAAAATGATGCATAGGCATCACGGTTTTTGTTTTGCTGCCAACGGAGGGTTCTGGCGTTTTCCCCTGCAAACCCACTAGTGAAACCCCGGTATCCCTCCACTCGCCGTTAGTATTTATTTGATGAGTACTTTGGTTTTCAGAATCAAATGTACAACTAGAACGGTATGCAGCTCCTCTTAACAATAAGAAATTGTGCAAAACACAAACAGCCAGTACAATGTAACAAATTTTATCAACTCCGACGTTAATAGGAGACTGCAAAATCCTAAATCTGGCTGCTATCAAGCCAAAGGCGTTCTCCACAACATTCCGCCCTCTTGAAAGTCTATAATTGTAAATTCGCCGATCGTGATTAAGGTCTCTTTGGGGAAAAGGCTTCAACAGGTGTTCATGGAATGCAAACGCTTCATCACCTATGAACACGAAATTCAAGTCAGCAACGTTTTCCGCGTTTCCGGGCAAATTTAACTTGTTATCCTTCAAATGTTGGAAAAACATTGTTTCTTCCAATACTCCACCATCTGACAACCTTCCGTTTTTCCCTACGTCGACGTACAAGAATTCGTATTTGGCGTCAACGATGGCCATCAACACTACACTATAAAAAAATTCATAGTTGTAGGACAACGCTCCCGTGTTCGCTGGTGGATGATGCGAATGTGTTTCCCATCGATTGCACCTCCACAATTCGGGATGTGCCACAGTTCATTAAATTTTTCTGCTACCTGTTTCCATTCTTCTTCATTTGTAGGCATCTGAAACAGTGCACCAAATTGCATTTTTTACATAAGTTTTTCCGTGTTTTCAGGTTTTCAAAAAGCCACCGAACAAAAAAATGAAGAAGCAAGACTCTGCTGTGACTGCAGCACTAGCGCCAGAGCAACAACAATTAATGATAGCGTGTGCTGAGGCTCTCAAACGCAACGGGGACAGCGAAAGTGAAGCTTTTGGCCAACTCGTTGCTGGCAAACACTCAAAACTTACCCAGGAACAGCGAATGTACGCGGAAACTCTAATATCCCTTATTTTGAACAAAGGTATCAGTAGTTAAAATTCAAAGTGTGATTATTTTTAAGCAAGAAAAACGTCATAACTCTGGCCTCGTTTATCCGAGGCTCAACATATTATACTCAAAAGATCCGCCTCGACGACCGGAACTGGGAAAAATATTTACTGCGCGCTGAACTGGGAAAAATATTGTTGAGTACCAGTGAACGGAGAAGTTTGTTCAACGTCTGAAGTGTTGCCTTCGTAGGAAAGGCCTTCTTGGAAGTTGGTATCTGTAGCATGCGATGAACCGGGTGATACTGAGCTAGAGGAGTAAACGAATTGTGGTGGCTTCTCCACCACAGTTGTATGATCAGACAATCGCTGCATGATACCAGTAGTTAAAATTCAAAGTGTGATTATTTTTAAGCAAGAAAACGTCATAACTCTGGCCTCGTTTATCCGAGGCTCAACATATTATACTCAAAAGATCCGCCTCGACGACCGGCATCTTTTGGTACCACTTCCACCCCCCTATCTCAATTCTACCCCCCCCCCCCCTATGGTGGTTTATGTACATTAGCAAAGAACTCGTTATAAGTCGGGCCTCGTTTATGCGAGACTCAACATATGATACTCAAAAGATGTGTTTCGACGAGTTCTATCTTTTGCCCCCATGTCCAGCCTCCTATCTGCCGGTTGATCCAGGGTTCGATTCCCATTCACAGCGCAGTATGTCGTAATCAATATCATACGTGTAATGTTCATTCTTCGAATTGAAACAACAAAGTTAAAGTTAGAGTAAATTGAATGATCTTGATGGGAATCGAACCGAGGACAGAACCTTCAGAGTCCAGACGCAAGCAATGAACTTGAGTGCAGCGTAACCAGTTTTTTTTCTCAAGCTGTGAGCGAGACGCTCATTAATATGCTGGTCACAGACTTGTAATGCTTGGATTCCAGTATGCTAATGAGGAGAGAGACGCTGGTGCAGTCTGGACGTTTGAGTTCATTCACACTGTGCAACCAGACTATTGTTGGAGCTTGGATTTAATTTTGCTAATGAGGACGCTCATTATTATTGTACTCAGCCAATTCATACTGGGTGGATGATTTATACTGGGTGTATGTAGACGTAGGATATTATTTTTATTTAGTTAATTTTTATTAGCTTCCCTCAATTCTTCTTCTATAGAAAGAATTTCATTGTTATGAGCAAGTAAATTTCCAGCGGCTTGTGATCTTTTCAAAAGTAAAAGCCTCTGAATCAATTCATTAGGATTGTCGAAATATACATATTCCTTATCTTGATTACTATCTACCATCATTCCTTTTCCATATTGCATTACTTTTGTTGTTATAGGATCCAGCTGTGTATTCTCTATAATGTTTTTATAATTACGTTCATCCAATGTGCTAATATTTTCCTGATTTGGTTGTTTGAGAAACAAAAGTTCCATAAGTCCATGGGTGACTGGATATACTTTACCATCGATAGTAAAGTGTTCGCTGGGTATTTGGGAATGAATTTCGTTCTTTCCAAGGTAATATTTTCCTTGCTTTGATTTTATACCAGTTGCTTTGTCAATTTCAATCGAATCATTTGATTGTATCCGTTGTAAAAAACGATCAATTAAAGAGGTTTTTTTTAGGTTCAATCTCTTCTTTCCACTCACTCGATGTTGCTTCAAATGGTGGTAGTAGTGATGATGACAGTTCTCTTCTACGTTCCAATAATTTTATCCTTTGTAAAGCATCAGCTGATGGTTGTGGTGAGTTTGGCATGGAAATTCTGAAACGTTTTTCTCTGAATGGAGACGACGACGAGTAGCCTGGACTAGGAAAGACCGTTTGATTGTATTGTTTCTGCAATAAATTTCTATCATATTCAATGGGACTACTTGGATAATTTGTTTCGGGCGTTTGAACAGTTGAATCAAAGTTCCAGCTTTCTAGTGGACTTGCATATTCTGTTTCAGGTGTTCCAGCAGCAGATCTTCCAGACGGACTCTCAAATTTTTTCAAAAGGGAAGGTAAACGTCTCAGGGAAGCTGTTGTTGGTTCTCGTTTGATGGAAACCGAATGTGCTGATTGTTTTTCTTTCATTTTCCTCAAGAAATCAACTTTCTTATCTTTAAGTTGAACAAGTTTTGTTAATGGTTCAATCACTGGCTTCAAAAAAGGTCACTAATATCGCCTGTTTGTTCATCTTGTCCAATTTTTAGGGATAACGTTTTCTCTCGTATGTCTTTCTGCGCGTCACTAATTTTTTTCGCTAAAATTTTAGCCTCACTTAGTTCTTTCGAAAGACTCATGTCTAATTGTAACCTCAATTGTTAAGCACCAGGGTTTATATATCTACGAAATATTTATCCAAACCACAACGATAGCGTCCAGATTTCATAGTATCTGATTCTTTGTCCAACACAAGAAAACCATGTTTTTCTTTCCAACAATACTGACAAAGCTCTTTAAACTTTTCGAAAGGTAAATCAGAAACGTGATCGAAATAAATATGTTTCAAGTTTAGTGGATCTTGTTGAAAGATACATAGGAAGTTTGCATTATCCCGAATTAATTGTTTACCGATAGCTGAGTAGGTTTGTGCCAAGAGAATGGTATCTACTAAAAAATGTCGACTTTGAGAAAAATATTGTTTAATATTATTTTGTTTTTCAAACGCAATGTCATCCATTACAAAAAACACTATTTTTCTTTGTTTCACAGGGTGGAATCACTTCTTCATTGTTTGTAAACACTTTGTATTCAACTTCTTTGATTCCTTTCAGCACATTCTCCAGAAATCTGTACTTAGGTTGTTGAAATGATTTCGAGTAAATGTAAACATTTTCAAACCGTAATCCGTGTGGATGTAACAGATGAGCCAGCAAGAGATTTGTTTTGCCAGATCCGCTTGGACCGACTATTAAAGCTCGAACACTGTTTGAAAAAAAAATCTCCATGTCTTTTTAATTTTGAATATACATTCATATCGCTCACAAAATCAAAGTTTTCAACATTCAATTTTTGTTTACAATTTACAGTTTTCATTTTCTATATATATAAAGCCTTGTTTTCACAGTAATCACTTTATTATTAATGGTACGCAGACGATGAAAAGGTCTTTTAAATACTGTCATTGATAAATTACCTTTCGAAGTTCACATCCCATCCTACAGATTCTGTGGACCAGGAACAAAATTAGACCAACGAAAAGATCAAGAAGGAATCAATCCATTGGATTCAGCCTGCAAAGAACACGATCTCAAGTACGCCAACAGAAACGCTGATCGCACACAAGCCGATCGGGAATTGGAAAATAAGGCCTGGCAAAGAGTATTGTCCAAAGATTCAAACCTATCGGAAAAAGCTGCTGCCTGGTTTGTCACTAACGCTATGAAGGTAAAAAGAAAATAGGCGCAGGTCTCCGACGCAAAAAGAAGAAGACAACAATTACTTTTCGGAAACTATCTAAAGCTGCTACAGAGGGAATGAAGTCTGCTGGTAAAAATGATAACTTAAAAGTGATTAGTAAACATGCTTTGATGGCTGCACGCAAAGCTAAACGGGGAAATAGAATAAACAAGAAAATACCGAGAATTCTCAGAATACCCAGGACAATGTCAGGTGGATTTTTACCAGCTGCTATTCCCATACTTGCCGGTTTAAGTGCTATTGGATCGATTGTCGTTGGCGTAAGTGGTATTGCAAAAGCAATCGCAGATTTTAAGACCGCTAGTTCTTCGGGTGCTGTCACTCCTATTAAGAGTGGACAAGGATTATACATAAAACCCTACTCAAACTATTTTAACGTTTTGTCAAAAAACTAAATGATTTGCCTCGAAGAGCATTGACAAACAGTGATATTCTGAAAAAGGTTCGTGAAATCAATGTTCCACATTTTCGAGGCATATACAGTTTGGATCTTTTACCACCGAAACCAAGAAAATATGAAGTGATGGTTGTTAATCTCGACAGATCAACAGGACCTGGGACTCATTGGATAGCTATGCTGAAGAAAAATAAGCATGCGTTTTATTATGATAGTTTTGGCAACTTGCGTCCGCCTGTAGAAATAAGAAACTTATCTTGCAGGTTATGAAATTTTCTATAATTATGAGCGACATCAACAATACAGATCAGTCAATTGTGGACACTTGTGTTTAAAGTTTATTGTACAAAAAACTATTGAACTGTTTAATATATAATAAAATAAAAAAAATGTCCAGCAGAATTTTTCATATAACTTCTAGACGATCTGAAATTGTGTGTTCAATATTCCCTCCTTAAAAGTTACACCAGACGCTGTGATTGGTTTAACAAATTTCAAACTTATAATAGTATTCCAAACATTGATCAGACAAATAATGTTTTCAGATATCAGGATGATAATAAAAAGTGGAATGACATTGTAATAGACAAAGGAACATATGAATTACTTGATATTGAAAATTATTTAAAATCCCAGTTGGGTGAAAATGCATTAGCTATTAAACCCAATGTAAACACTTTAAAATGTACTTTTTGGTGTAAGTATAATGTTGATTTCAAGGAGTCTTCACTTGCTGATATGCTTGGTCTACCAAAAGAAAATTACGCTTCCCATACTATGTTGACTTCAACAAAAAACTTGGAAATTTCCAAAATAAATTCTATACAAATTGATGTAAATATAGTTGGTGGTTCCTATCAAGACGGTGTGCCCAGTAATTGTTTGTACAAATGTTTCCTAAATGTACCACCGGGTTTCCGGACCACAGAAGTTCCCAATAATGTTATATATTTACCCTCAATACGGATGAAATCGACAGATTAATTGTGAAGCTTGTTGATGAAAGACATAATTTAATAGACTTTCAAGGTGAAGAAATATCGTTAGAATTACATTTGAAAATATGATTGTAATAAAACGGACGAAAAGCAATAAAAAGAAGACACCATCTCTACTTAAGATCATTCCATTAAGTGACATACAAGTGAAAAGTAAGAAGAAAAAGAATAATAGAAAATTAAAAAAACTAACAAAAAAAAGTGTGAAAATATTAAAAAGTTTAGGCTATAGTGTAAAACAAAAATGAACATGGAAGATAGTATTTTGAATGTGAACAATCGTGTAACTTATGATGAAAATATAATTCGTTATGAAACACATTCATACGGTCCATATACCAGTGTCAGTTTGGATGCCACGGATAATATAATTATCAGTATTAACCAAGAGAGTTCATACCTACTTGTAAGTGAATCGGGAATCTACATTGAAGGAAAAATTGTGAAAGAAGATGGCAGCAACCTAGATGTTAATAAGAACATAAAGTTTGTAAACAATGGACTATGCTTCCTATTTGATGAGATTCGCTTGGAAATGAATAGTGTTGAAATCGATTGTATTAAAAATGTTGGCATAACATCTACCGTAAGACGGGTTTAGTTTGCGCCTTAAGGGGTAAAATTGCTCCACTCTATGTGCATCATGTGCAGCCCTCTCGTGGAAACAGAATGCACTGTATCTAAAAATAAATCCTCCCAAAATAATTGTTATGATTTGACAGTCGTGCCTAATGATCAAAACACTCATTCAACAAGTTGTTGCTGCTGTTATCAGTTCTCAAAGTTGATCATAGTTTTTTCCCTTAAATTATGGCTGGATAATTTCTAGGCTGCAGAGAAGTTTGTTGATTTTACAGGTAAGATTTTTTCACCATCTTTTTAAGCATTTTGTTTTTGTTAATGCATGCGAACGCCATGTTTCTATCTGAAGTGATTTCTGTGAAATTTAGGATTTTGTCTGAGTGTATAAATTTTATCATTTTGGGGTTATTATGCGCCATGGAGCAATGTTACCCCTGAGTACTTTTAACCTGTTTACATATGGTTTCTAATGGCGCAAAGATCCCCCATACTTTTTCTAACATGCTTTAACGAATATAATCCATTATGTTTTAACAAATTTACTCTAACCTACCAACTTGATCTTTTGTGTTACAGAAATGCCACGCACCTACAAGAGGAAACCAGGTACCCGAAGGTATCAAGATTACACAGAACAACATTTAGAAGAATGCCTTAGGAGAATAAAAAGAGGAGAAATAACACAGCGCCAAGCAGAAAAAGAATACAACATTCCCCGAAGAACGTTAACAAACAAGCTTGGTGGTAAACACAAGGGAAAGACAGGAAGACCCACAGTGTTCTCAATTGAAGAAGAGAAGTCTTTCGTCAAGTGTACAACCCAATTGAGTGACTATGGGTTTCCTATCTCAGAAGAGGATTTGAGACACATTGTAGCAGCTTATCTACAGAAAACCGGCAGGAATGTACCCAATTTCAAGCTGGGATATCTTCCTGGTCCAGATTGGTTGAAGTCTTTCATGAAACGCCATTCCGAGCTGACCACTAGGTTTGTATCGAATATCAAAAGAGCTCGGGCCGCCGTTTCAGAAGCACTTTTGAAGGAATACGTTACCAACCTTTCACAATCTTTGGAGAATGTCCCCCCGGAAAACATCTTCAATTATGACGAGACCAATCTTACCGACGATCCGGGCTTGAGAAAATGTGTGATCAAAAGAGGTACTAAGTACCCGCAAATGATAAGAAACTCTTCCAAGTCAAGCATATCAATCATGATGGCGGGTAGTGCAAGTGGAGAACTCTTGCCACCTTTTGTTGTGTACAAATCCACTCGCTTGTGGTCTACCTGGGTAGGTCTACCTTGTGGTCGCTTGAGTATGATGGATACGCTCAAAGCATATCCATCATACTCAACTGATGAAATGAAAAAGTATGAGACAGCTGGACAGTCAGTTGAGATTACATCAAACTATACATTTAGCGGTTATCTAAAACTCAAATATCTATTGTGTTTCGCTGAAAATTATGATAAAATTCTCCTAAACCAACGTCTTGATTTGATTTTAATGAGATCCAAGAGCTCCAAGGATGCTCTTATTTCTACAGGTACCACTGCTGTAACTGATGCAAAAGTTCAACTAACGAAAGTAGTATGGAAGGTGCCGCATGTTCAAGTCAGTGATCCCATTCGTTTAGAGCTACTCTCACAATATAAAAGAAATGTTCCGATTGATATGAGTTTTTAGAAAATGGAATTTAAACTACTATCCAAATTTACCGGCAAGTAAAGAGATTAACTGGACTTTGAAGACAACTACTGCCCAAGAAAAAGCTAGATTTATAGTTTTAGGCTTCCAAACAGATCGGGACAACAGCTTGACAAAGGATCTATCAGAGTTTGACAGTGTGAAACTTAAGAATTTAGAAGTCTATCTCAACTCACTGTGTTTCCCCTATGAGTCTCTGTATATTGACTTTGAACAAAATAAGTACATTCCTCTCTATTTAATGTATTGTGCTTTCCAAGAGAGTTTCTATGGAAAAGTTAGTGAACCCTATCTGAGCTATAAAGATTTTCTAACAAAGGCTCCTGTAGTACTTGACTGTTCAAAACAGTCTGAGTTGTGGAAACATAGCTCTACAGTAGACATTCGGATTGAATATGAACTAGCTGAGAATGCTCCAAGTTAAAACAACTTTATATGCATTAATAATTCATGATTCAATTATAAGACTCTACCCACTAACCAATACAATCCAGAAAATAATGTAGAATACCTTCCGACGCGACATGTGAATGCAAATCAGACAATGAGAAATGCTAATGTGGAGAACAACTTGTTTATTGCCTCATTAAAATACATTCGATTTCCTGACTGCTTTGGAATCATTTAATGCTACCATCGAACCAAACAGGCGAGTGAATGAACTCGAACGTCTAGGTTCACCGGCATAATTAATGAGCATCAGCGTCTCTCTCCTCATTAGCATACTGGAATCCAAGCTTCATATGAGAAAAAAAAAACCATTACAACAGATGGCTGCACTCCAAGCTTTTTAGTTTAAATAGTTGGACTTGTACATGATCATATTCATTCCAACACAAAAGACGCAGTGAATACCAGTGAACATTATCACTTTTTTTAGTTGGTGAAGTGTTAAACTCTAATTTTTAACCTAACCTTATATAAATATAATTATTTTTTGTTGATATTAGATACATTTTTTTTTTTTTTATATTGTGAATAATTATTTTGTGAACATTTTACCTAACATTATTGTATTACTTTTTTAAGTTATAATTATTTCTTTTAAACATTGTTTTATATATATATACAATTTATTTTCTACAACATTATAATCATTTACCCTGCTGTTTTTTAAAAAATAATGAGTGCCACTATAACACTGCAAATTTTAAAAAACATAGACTAATAGAATTATTAGTACGAAAAAATTTCAACATTGCTTCGAAAGACATTGTGAAGCCTGAGTCAAATATATTAGTGTTTAAAACTGCTTATAAAATTGGAAAAGCTAAAATTTTTGAGAAATTGGAACTGGCTGCTGGAGATTTTGAAATTGTCAAAGTGACGTGGACTCAATTGGATGAAAGTGAAGACCAAGAACTGACTAGACTTATCAACAATAGGAAGTGATTGCTGTATCGTGTCCACCATTCAATATATTCAGCACGCGATCAAATATTCTTCCCTTTGTCATTATTTAATGGTATGTTATAGATTTTTTTTTAAAAATGTATTTACAATCTTTATATTCATTATCATTAAACAGTATAAGTCATCAACTCTTTCAACAACATGAAGACCTTTTTTATTTAATCTTTGAGGATGTGCATGAAAAACATGCAGATCGATATTTTTACTCTGTAATAGATACATTTATGACCGAAAAAGGTTATAAAAATAAGATTAAAGAAACAATTAAACAATTTCAAGTACCTCTAAATATACATTATACAAGAAGATATTTTTACATTTTTTTTATAATGATATAGTAATATTGAGTATTATGTGCTGCAATTTGTTCTAGAATATAGTCCAAAATGTGTGCAAGGAGAGCCTTGTCAACATATGAGAATATATTCTTTTGCAGAATCTCTTATACCTCATATTAGTGAGAATATAAACAATGTTTAATTGTGTTACAACAAATGATAAATTTCCAAAAGATTGTGATGATATCTTGTGTGATATAATGGAGGAACTTGAAAGAGACGAAATTGAATTAGCCAACATGTATTCAAAAAAACATTGAAAGAGTTGAAAAATAATGTAAAAATTAGAAGAATTAGCATTAAGACAAGCAATATTTACTTTTTCCAGAACTCATGTTGATAAAATCATTAGCTTCTTTGAAAATTTACATACTGTTCTTATACCTATTGATTTTTTCTTTTTTTACATCAAACCAAAAGTTGTAAAAATCGGCTTACCTCCGTACATAACTTATTGTTTTCTTCGTCGTTTCGAAGATCTAATAAATTTACTTAAAAATCGAAGTCATTCATATTTTATATCGTATTTGTAGATGTAATAATTTTAAATATGTGGAAAGTGAGTATTAGGACTGTTATCATGAACAGTTGAGGATAAAATTTCTCATGTCCGTAAAAGATATTTTTACAAATTTCCATTTATTTAACACTTTATGGAATGAAAAAAAACTACTCGGCATGATGAAATTTACTTTAAATATGCAGAAAAGTCCACTTGGGATATAATATTTGATTAGTCCTGATACCGTCCGCCCACAATTGTTTATTACACTACATTTTTTTCAATGCATTCTCTTGAAGATATTGCTTATAAAAGCCTTGTATTCTACTTTTTCAAAATTCATGTCGATTCAATAATCATATTTTTGACAATTATTATAACTCTCCTGATATTATTTCATTTATCTATGATTTTATCATACCACATGTTCAACAATTTAAATTTACCCTCAATATATTATAACAAAGTTCGTGAACATATTATTGACTTACTATTTATGCTACATTTGTCTGCTCTAGAACATAATTCACCTCGCAAGTGTTATTGCAATAATTATAAGTATAATAGAAATGTCAATAGGAGGGAATGTATCGAAGAAAGAACTTTTCAATTATATTTGAGTGAAGTGAGAAAAGTTCTAACAGACTTTGATTCTTTCAAAATACTTTTAGCTGAAATTTATTAACCATTTTTTTTTTATTCTAGACTTTCACTATGGAGGTGTCTAGATTAAATATTGCGTTCTGTACAATATGTGAGGAGCATTATAGTTTTACAAGCGATGCTCAAAAAAGGGAACGTGTTAACTCTGTACAGCATCAAAGAAACACTTTCAACAGCTATCCTGACAATGTTACATTAGTACGCGGGGTGTGAGGCAAAGGAGGTTTAACGCAAAAATCGATTTTTTTTTTATTCAAAATTTCTCACGTTTTTTCGATTAGTGAAGTCAAAAAATATCGATTAAATAGGCCAATTTCTCGCAAATTGACAAATAAAAGAAAATCTATCGTACACTAATCACCAAAATCTCAGAGGCAAACAAGAGGAAGTGCGCATCGACTGCTGACATTTTAAAGAAATATAATGGCTTGAGAACACATCAGCTGTTAAACTTTAGATTCTGAATAATTATTTTGTTTTATAACCACCATCGCCTTTTAATCTCTCTTGAACCTAATACTGTTGTGGGAAAAATTAAATAAAAGGCGTTAGCCTCGTTTGCCTCAGATAACAAATAGAACGCTGAAGCCTATGTGACTCTTGAACTAGCGACAGTCTTTACTTTTTTCTTGATCGAGACACAAGTGTTTGATTTTTGTAGTTAAACTCTTTTGCCTCTCAATACTTTTTACTGCTCAGAGACCCAAAGGGCTTTGGTATTCAACGAATTCAAAACCTTTTGTTCTTCATTACAGTAATAGAACTAAGAGGCTTTAATTTTTTGTCGAAGTGAAACAAACAAGGAGTTAGACTTTTTATTTTCCTACAGTATAATGATAATCACAGAGACCATGAGACATTTTGAGGTTATGATTTCAACTTGCTTTAAAGTTTAAAATTTTAGACAAATTTAAAGTAATTAATTTTTAAATGTCATTCTAACTTTTGTTTTTACTGCAATTGATATAGTAATTATTACAGTTTAAATAATGTATACTCTGTAGATACCTTTATATTTTTCATCTACAGGGTGGACCAAAAAAACGTTTTACACCCGTTAATGGTAGATTACTGAGGACATTTCCAGGCCGGATCTGCAATCACTTAATTGATAAAAAAAAAAAATTATATTTAAAAGGTAGGTACCTTAAAAGTGTTTCAAAATTAATGCTAAAAAAAATATGGGTGATTCTTACCTGTTGGTGTTAATGATGGTACACTTTTTCCTGATAATAAAGATTTTTGATAGATCTTTGCATTATACAGGGTGGACCAAAAAAACGTTTACACCCGTTAATGGTAGATTACTGACGACATTTCTAGGACGGATCTGCAATCCGTTTTTTTCGGATTCGCCTTTATAACTGCACAAAGTGATTTTTTGCAACTTTCCGAAAAAGTCCGACTTTGGTTTATTCTTCAGTCATACTTTTTTCCTGTTTAAGATGAGTTGATTCTGAACAATTTTGCAGAAAGCCAAAAAAAATTTCGATGTTTCTAGCTACACTACTTTGTTTTTTACGATTTGGTTTGTCATATTTTTTTACACCTGAACAGAAAAAAACACCCAAAATTTTTTTTAACTAAATAAAACACTCGACATTTGTCCGAACAAATTTTGGCACAGACATGGGCAAGTTTGATAAAAGTTGGCGGCCGCCCCGAGGATGCTAAAAAATAATTTTACGATTTTTTATCACGTGATCTTCTGGGAAAAATTATTAGATGTTTGCCAAAAACTCTTCAAAAATCCTAAGAGTTTTCTAGCTGTAGACTGTGTAAGGGCGTCTTGTATTGTTTACAAAAATTGTTTACATTGCTTTTTTGAATACCGCGGTCTCACATGCCTTCATCAGCCAGTTTAGGAAAATTCAAATGATAAATTTTGTGCTTCGCAGATTGTCAGTGGTGATAGCAAGATGTGGTAGTGCTAAGACTGTTGGTCGCATGATCGGAGTTCAATTCTCGACGGTCAATATTATTTTAATTATCAAAAAAATCTGATGGAATATTTTATTCATACCTGTATCTGACCTGTTGTAACACCAACAACTTATGGTTTTTTTTGGTGGTAATACCATCTGTAAATTGAGTTATATCAGATACTATTGGTATCACAATACACATAATTATTATTCATGTAAGCCCCTGAGAGACTGCCTTGATAATGTAATGATGGTTTTCTTATGCTTCCCTACGAGAGAAAAAAAAACTCGCGAATTTCCAAACGAAAAAAAGAATTTATGAAATAAATCCAGGTAAATATGTAGGTAGGTTCTTCTATCAGAAACAATACTAATTAAATAACAAAATATTTACCGATTTCCAACTCTTAATAGAAGTCTTGAAAAGAACAAGATAATATTTTGTAAAATTAATAAACTTTTGCAGTCTTTATTATGTTTTATACTATTTTGATATAAACAAAAAGGTATTTAAAATTTTTTTTGTGTTAGTATGTTCAATGAGAAACGATTAAAACGCGCACGATTAGCTCAGTGGTAAGCTAGTCCACCGGTCCGAACGCCAGAGCCAGCAAAAAATTCATGACTACAAAATAAAAAAGACTGTTGCCATTTTTATCCATAGTAGGTACACACTATGGATTCTCCTGACACAAATTTTGAAACCAGTGGTTACTTTAGTACCTTAGTTCTAACTCAAACCTTCTTGCCTTTCTCTCTCTATCTCTTTTTCGCTATCTGCCTCTCTCTCTCTCTCTCTCTCTCCCTTCTCAATTCCTTAGAGGAACTGTTGGAAGTGGCGTCCACCTTCCTGGATGCAAAGGTTGAACCTCTTCATCATGTTCCGTCGAATGTTGCGGAAGATTCCAGGTTTTTCTGTCAGGTCATCGAATGCCAACAGGATTCTTGCTACCAGATTTCGTAAACTATGTTTTTCCCCGTGATCCCAAATGTTCCTGTTGGCAACTCCATATGCTAAATGCGTATCTGCCATTTCAGCATCCGAATAATAACAATTATGTAACTTGTACTAAAAAAACTCAAGAAGTTTAAAGATAAAATTTCATAGAATGCAGAAAAATATGCTTGAAAAACTATCATCGAGAAACAAACAATCATTCATTTGACTGGCCTTTAATTAATTCCAAGGAAAATAATTATCAGACATAAATAGCTAATTACTCT
Organism: Bactericera cockerelli; assembly: GCA_024516035.1. Classification (NCBI taxonomy): domain Eukaryota; kingdom Metazoa; phylum Arthropoda; class Insecta; order Hemiptera; family Triozidae; genus Bactericera; species Bactericera cockerelli. The sequence goes on from JAMCCL010000075.1 coordinate 61,037, forward strand.
TTGAGTACAAGACGACCCTACACGGTCAACACTTTTAAGATTTTGAACATCATTTTTTGAGACTTACCTGGTTTGTTTACCCAGAAGAACACGTGATAAAAAATCGTAAAATTATTTTTTAGCATCCTTGGGTTAGCCGCCAACTTTTATCAAACTTGCCATGTCTGTTGCCAAAATTTGCTCGGGCAAATCTTGAGTGTTTCAAAGTGTAAAAAATTTACATGCGAACTTTTTTTTTATTCAGGTGTCAAAAAAGATGCCAAATCAAACCGTAAAAAACAAAGTAGTGTAGCTAGAAACATCGAAATTTTTGTTGGCTTTCTGCAGAATTGTTCAGAATCAACTCATCTTAAACAGGAAAAAAGTTCTGACCTGAAGAATAAGCCAAAGTCGGACTTTTCCAGAAAGTTGCAAAAAATCACTTTGTGCAGTTATAAAGGCGAATCCGAAAAAACGGATTGCAGATCCGTCCTAGAAATGTCGTCAGTAATCTACCATTAACGGGTGTAAACGTTTTTTTTGGTCCACCCTGTATAATGCAAAGATCTATCAAAAATCTTTATTATCAGGAAAAAGTTGTACCATCATTAACACCAACAGGTAAGAATCACCCATATTTTTTTAGCATTAATTTTGAAACACTTTTAAGGTACCTACCTTTTATATATAATTTTTTTTTTATCAATTAAGTGATTGTCATTGAAGGGAGGCTAAAAGACAATCAACATAACAGGATGTTCCATTTGCAACATCATGTTATTTATTACCCTTCTGTAAAAGTTTGATGAGTAGTAGGTAGTAATAATTACTTCATCTTTTTGTGAAACAGTAAAATATGCTGTTTTCATCAGTCACTAAACATAACCTGAAAGAACTCTGCCCAAATTTAATATTAGGTATGGCAAATCAGTTCAGCATTTGATAAAATTAAATGTTACTCTAATGATTGAACACCCCTGGGATAAACTCAGAAACCCTGTCAGTGGTAAATATTTAGATACAGTTAAGATAATAACTCTTTGTGATCATAGATACCTATAAATCATAAAATAAGGATATGCTGGTAAACTTTTCAGGGTTTTCTGGCTGTAATTAGGTTGTTCAATAATTATGACTTGATAGTTGACCTATCTGTTTAGAATATTACCTCCCTAAAAGGATAATATATGCCTAATAGATATACCTGTCTAATATACCTACCATACCTACAAGTTCTGTATATAAAATAAATTATTAATATCTTCTTACCTATTTCAGCATGAGCCAAAAAAAATCAGGAATCCAAAAATGGATAGAGTACCAGATTGAATAATCAATATCCATCAGCCCCTAGTAGTAGAGCTCAAAGGATGATGCATAATGTTTGGGTGAAAGTAAGTAGCAGTTAATTAAAATGAAGAAAAAAAATCATTATTCTCAATTGGTTACCCATTTATTTTACTATCATCAGTTCACCAGTTCCAAATTGCTTGGTTGGAAAATAAAAAAACAAAATATTTTCATTATTGTAGAGGAGAATTTTTTTGATATTTGTAGGTAATAATTGAAATTTATTATTGGAAAGTACCTGTGCATTAAAGCTTTTATTTTTTCTCATAATTCACAGGTCATGTCAGAGGCCACCCCCCCCCCCAATGAATAACTGCACAGAGGCCACCCCCCCCCCCAATGAATAACTGCACAGAGGCCACCCCCCCCCCAAATGAATAACTGCACAGAGACCACCCCCTCAATGATTAACTGCACAGAGGCCACCCCCCAATGATTAACTGCACAGAGGCCACCCCCCCAATGATTAACTGTACAGAGGGCATCCCCCCAAAGAATAACTGCACAGAGGCCACCCCCCCAATGATGAACTGTACAGAGGGCATCCCCCCAATGATGAACTGTACAGAGGCCACCCCCCCAATGATGAACTGTACAGAGGGCATCCCCCCAAAGAATAACTGCACAGAGGCCACCCCCCCCCCCAATGATGAACTGTACAGAGGGCATCCCCCCAATGATGAAACTGTACAGAGGCCGCCCCCCAATGATGAACTGTACAGAGGCCACCCCCCCAATGATGAACTGTACAGAGGCCACCCCCCCAATGATGAACTATACAGAGACCACTCCCCCAATGATGAACTGTACAGAGGCCACCCCCCCAATGATGAACTGTACAGAGGGCATCCCCGCAATGATGAACTGCACAGAGGCCACCCCCCCAATGATGAACTGTACAGAGGCCAGCCCCCCAATGATGAACTGCACAGAGACCACTCCCCCAATTATTAACTGCACAGAGGCCACCCCCCCAATGATGAATTGTACAGAGGCCACCCCCCCAATGATGAACTGTACAGAGGGCAATTCCCCCCAAGAATAAACTGTACAGAGGCCACCACCCCCCCAATGATGAACTGTACAGAGGGCATCCCCCCAATGATGAACTGTACAGAGGCCACCCCCCAATGATGAACTGTACAGAGGGCATCCCCCCAAAGAATAACTGCACAGAGGCCACCCCCCCAATGATGAACTTTTAAGCACAAAAATGCTGAGCTCCTGCTTCGGGAAACAAATGCTGAGCCCATGCCTCACTCCTCAAGCCAGCTTGAACCCAATTGTTACACCCGACTACACCATCCAAAATAAAAAGAATGAAGAATAAAGAAAAGCGCAACAATGGTAAAGTTTATGAAAATCGAAAAGGAAAAGAGGTTCCAGCTAGGGAGGTTAAAAAATGCGAGTGCAAATGTACTCGAAATTGTAATGGCAATTTCACAGCCAAAATGAGAAACAATCTGTTTCAAAGATTCTGGAAATTAGGTGACGTTGACCGGCAAAGAGTCTACGTTTCCGGCCTGATTGACTCTGCAGATAAAAAGTCCTGCAGAAATATGAGTAATAGCACTAAAAGAGAAAAAGACATATTCATACTTTCTCGAATATAACGGAAGATCCCAAGTTTGTAAGAATTTCTTTTTAAAAACATTTAACATTTCGCAGACATTTGTTCGAAATGTTATAATGAAAAGAAACAAAATCTCTGCCAGTGCAAGATTACAAATACAACAACACATCAAATCTATTAAAACTGTCCCTTCGCATTACTGTCGAAAAGATACAAATTTTCAATACTTTCCATCAGATTTAAACATGGAAAGATGAAAATGTATAGAACCAAATGCATTGAAGATGGGAGTAGATGCCGAAAAAAAGTGGTTTTACAGGCAGGTGTTTAATTCTGACTTTAAAATCAAATTTCAAATGCCACGAAAAGATCTCTGCGACACCTGTTACAGGTTTGATAATTCAACAGATGACGAAAAAGTAGCTTTACAATCTGAGCAAGATGCTCATTTAGAAAGAAAACTAAACGCCAGAAACTTAAAAGATATATACAAAGAGCAGGCCAAAAAAAAAGGAAGGGTATTTGTTAGAGTTTGATCTCGAAGCAGTGAGATATTGTCCCAAAATAGAGGCCAAATCTATTTTCTACAAAAGAAGACTCTCTGTGTTTAATCTTACCGTTGTGAACGTAGAGAATATGCTAGCCAATAACTATATGTGGGACGAAACAACAGCCCACCGTGGATCCATTGAAATAGGTTCTTGTTTATTTAAGGAACTAGAAATGTTTAAAAAAGAGACAAAGCCAATCCATTTCTTTTCGGACACATGCTCAGGTCAAAATCGGAACAGATTTATTGTTTCGATGTTTTTATATGCCATGAAAATATACGATATCTCTGAAATTACTCATACATTTTTCGAACCTGGGCACAGTTTCATGGAGTGCGATTGCGTGCACGCGCCCATAGAAAAATCCTCCAAAAAGGTTGATATATTTGATCCATCTGGCTGGTATGCTCTCGTGAGAGCATCTTCAGCCAAATACCAAGTTGTCGAAATGGGTCAGGATTTTTTTTTTTTCGATTTCAAGAAAATCCATGACAATCTATTCTTGAAAACGCTAAAGGACAACTATGACAATGCGGTTAAGTTTATGTCAGTAAAATGTTTAAGTACACAAAAAATGAACCTCAAATTTTTTTTTTTTTAAATACAACTATAAAATGGAAGAACCATTCTTGTTTTTCAGTACAAAAACCGAACTAACAGATTTGGTTCTAGACTTGATATACAAAAAACCATTAAATATATCAAGCGAAAAATATTCAGATCTGATGGATTTGTGTGCTAAAAAAACCATCCCATCCATCTACGCAAACTACTACAAAACTCTCAACCAGGATGAAAAATCTAAAGATAACAGTGACGACTCACCTGAAATGTCTGGAGACAAAGAACTTTCAACTAAAAAAAGAAGAAAAAAGTCAAAAACAGTAGTCTCAAAAAGAGGAAACAGCAACACGGTAAAGCAGATACCGGAGGTAACGCCAGCTCAAAAAAGAACAGGAAGACCGAAGATTGTGCCCAAAAAGTTAAAATTCTCCTAAGAATTTTAACTTACACCTAAAAAGGGCCAGGAAATCATACTCTAGAAAACACCAAATGGTAGGCGGAGCACCTAACATTAACCTTTTATTAATAGTTAATTAAATTACAACCCTTGGTTTTTAAATATTATTATGTACAGTGTTGTAATTTTACCCGGGTACTTGTACCGGGTACTGTACCCGGGTACTGTACCCGGGTACAGTTTTGAGTACCCGATACCCGTACCCGGGTACAGATTGTGAATTGGTACCAATACCCGTACCGGGTACTATTTTCTGTACCCGGTACCCGAAAAGCGGGTACTTTACGGGTACTTTTTTGTTCTTAAGTAGCAAGAATTTGTTCTAAAAAATTGAAAACTTGTTTTTCATTTTGGAACGTTTTTCAAAAAAAAAAAAGTTTCATTTTTTTTAAACAAATGACATCATAGCGTATTCGTAAAAATCTTTTACAAGTTCAACACAGTCCTGCCCTCTTCAGCTCCAGTGGAAAGACTCTTCAGTGTAGGGGGATTAATTCTTACACCTAGAAGAAACAGATTAAAAGATAAATTATTCGAAGACCTCCTTATTCTTAAGGGGGCAATACAGATATCTCCATCTTATACTAGTTATTTTTAAAACAAAAATTTATTCTTTTGGTTTGTTATATGCTTCAATCACAGAATGACACAATCACATAAGTTAGAAATAGAAAGGTTCTCAGTTCAGTTTTTGCTAGACTTCTTCTTTTAGTTTCTATCCGATCAATATTTTTTTTTATTTTTTTTTTGCTGCAATAATAATAATTTTGCTTCAGTAATAAAAAAATACCAACCTAAATATTTAATAAGGTTTCCTTTAATGAAAGGCATCTATTTATTTATTTAGAAACTCTTTATTAGTAGAACATATATACAGACAAATAATGGTAAAAATTAGGTGAAATATAAAAATTGACAATATTAATATTATAAACAAGAGAGAAAAAAAACAAAATATACAGGGTGTCCCACCAAACTTGGACACCTCAAATTACTCGGCCCCTGAAAGAGTTTTTGAAAAATAAAAAATTCTAAGGTACATGGTCTAATTATGCGGTTTCAGTCATGAAATTTTTTTTATACAGGGTGGCTCAGAAGTCAGAAATTGAGGTGTCAACTTTCGATTTTTAAATGGATCGACCTGAATTTTATTTGATAATTTTACTTCTAAATGGTTCCTGAGTACTTCTTTAAACAAAAATTTTACATACAGGGTGGTTTTTTTCGACCAATTTTTTTTCTAAACTCGAATAACTCAAGTTTTTTAATTTTTTCGATAACAAGAATAGAGAGTGTTTGTGTAATGAAAAAAACGCACTTTCAATTGGCATCAAATTTATTTATACAGGGTGGTTCACAAGTGAAATAATGACTTGATTTTTTTAAAAACTAAGTTTTTTTAATTTTTTATTTGGGATTAATAATTCTAACCTAATTTTACACACTTTTTGTTAGTCATATCGAAAAACAAAACTAAAGTGTTGTACAGGGTGAGACATAATTTTTTTGTGACACCCTGTATATGGGAAGTCAAAGAGACGTAAAATTAAATATAAAAACTAAATTTGCAAGAAAAACTTCGATTTTTAATTACATAAAAAAGTTATGGTGTTTTTACTAATATTGTCACATGGACCACCCTGTAGATATTTTCTTAAAACATCATATGGGTAGTCAAAATTGTCTAAAATTCAACGAGGAGTCCAAATCTGAAAGAAAAAAATGAATTCAAAAAGCCATTTTCAATTTTGTGTCTACACCTACCTACTTTTTATTTCTAGTTTTAAAATCATTCAGTGTGTACACCAAATTGAAAATGGCTTCAAAATTCGTGTTTTTTACTTGTTTTTCCCCACGATTCGAAGTCTTAGTTGAATTTCATACAACCTCGAGTACCCACATGATAGTTTAAGAGAATATCTACAGGGTGGTCCATGCGACAATATTAGTTAAAACACCATAACTTTTTGATATCATTAAAAATCAAAGTTTTTCTTGCACATTTAGTTTTATATTTGATTTTACGTCTCTTTGACTGCCCATATACAGGGTGTCACAAAAAATTATGTCTCACCCTGTACAACACTTTAGTTTTGTTTTTCGATATGACTAACAAAAAATGTGTAAAATCAGGCGAGAATTATTAATCTCAAATAAAAAATTAAAAAAAACTTAGTTTTAAAAAAAATCAAGTCATTATTTCACTTGTGAACCACCTGTATAAAAAAATTTGATGCCAATTGAATGTGCGTGTTTTCATTACACAAACACTCTCTATTCTTGTTATCGAAAAAATTAAACAAACTTGAGTTATTCGAGATTTAGAAAAGAATTGGTCGAAAAAACCACCCTGTATGTAAAATTTTTGTTTAAAAAGTACTCAGAAACCATTTAGAAGTAAAATTATCAAATAAAATTCAGGTCGATCCATTTAAAAATCGAAAGTTGACACCTCAATTTCTGACTTCTGAACAACCCTGTATAAAAAAATTTCATGACTGAAACCGCATAATTAGACCCTAGGATTTTTTATTTTTCAAAAACTCTTTCAGGGGCCGAGTAATTTGATGTGTCCAAGTTTGGTGGGACACCCTGTATACATATGTCCTAACTAAAGGGTGGGGTTATTGCCTATGGCAATCTCTTCCACCCAACCTTTACTGACAAATGGTGTAGGTACCTACTTCAAATCGCTTTTAGCTGTTGGGCTTACCAAACTTACCGAGGCTTACCAAACCGAACAAAGAGAAATTTTATAAGTAGGTATGTACCCGAAAAGTACCCTTAAAATACCCGGTACATTTTTTCATTACCCGGTACCCGTACCGGGTACTGTTTTTAAAAAGTACCTCTTACCCGTACTGGGTACAAATTGCCCCTGAATACCCGTACCCGTACGGGTACCAAAAAAAATGTACCCGTTACAACACTGATTATGTACCTATGTATATTGTTTTACCAAGTGTGTTAAATCCCCAAGTAAAATTATTGTTACGTGATTTTTTTATCTCAATAAAGCATTTTTCTAAAACAATACGCCTTTATTAATTTATTAGTAAGTTTTATCTCTTATCTATTGATCTAGGTATTCAAATGTCTTTATGGGTATCAACTTTTAATATCAAACTTTTCCATTACCTAAGGTCATAACAATATTAGTAGAAAACTATTTTTACTGGAAGATGAGAACCTAACAGTTTCTTTTAATTATTATGTGAATTTTGAATACAGGTAATAATGTACAACGAACTTGTATGAGATTAAAAAAATCCCGATTCGGCATTGATTCTATCCACAATAAATTATCCAAGTAGATACCTACTTACCTACACAAGAAAAAAGAATAACTAAGTAGGTAATTTTTATGTAGGCTAACTAAGTAGGCTCAAGATCTAATTTTTATGATACTCAAAAAATTGGAATTATTTGCTTCATTTGGGTAGTCACCATGGCCGAGTGGGTAGCGCACTATGCTTGCGCGCGCTGTGACCTGGGTTTGATTCGCGGCGGCGCAGAAATATTCTTTATTTATTTTTATTTTTACGAATTTACGGGGTCCAACCCCATTCGCAGAAGCTAAGGAAATATCCTTTGGCAACTACTTAAGGTAAAAATGTTAAATAAAAAATGTTGTATTACATTGTATTTCTTCGATTTACCCTCTCTTTTCTAGTAAAAAACTGTTGTGGACTGGAGTGGAGTGGAAAGGTCTATGATGTTTACAGAGGTTAAAGGGAGGATAGATTTTTTAACTGGAGGATCTTGCTCTTGAAGTTGCTCATGCTATCACAAATAAGTCGAGGGATGGGTCCAGATCACAGGCTATATTATAGAGTCTCATGAGTCTATTCTGCTCTGTACTGGGTTGTCCGGGATCCACTGATAAGAAAAATGAGTAGCTGTTTTATTCGAACAGCGACCAATGGCGGAATCATGGGAAAATTACATGTAGGGGTAGAGCGGGCAAAATGGCCAGGTCGGGCAAAACGGACAGTGTCATTATCTCTGCTTGCATGTGCTGCACTCTTGTGGAACCCCTGCCAGTTAGTAAATATTTGTTAGCTGTTTGTTTTGAAATGATTTCTAGCTCGCAGAGTCATTCCGTTTCTGAGTTACGATCAAATAAGCTGTTTTGGAGTACCGTGATGTTATTTTACGAGTGAATGTTTTGAAATTCTAAAATTTTCAGGTAAGTGTTGTGCTTTATTTATTAATAGTGTTAGATAGCTAATTTTCTTAGCTTTATTTTAATGTGCGTAGGTTTTGTTTCAGTGTTTTTTGAAACTTAAAAAAAACTTTTTCTGCAAAAAGTCAAAAGCGGGCAAAATGGACATAGACTGTCCGTTTTGCCCGCTCCATTCAAATACATTATATTGGTTGTTTTATTTTTTTGTAACATGTTTTACTACACAAAGTTAATAATTTGAATGACATACTCGACTTTCAATACAATTTAAGTACTATTATTATACTCTTCCACGGTAACTCAGTGGTCAAAGTATCCGACTGGTAACCAGAAGGGGCGGGTTCAAACCCCAGCCGAGACAAAGATGTTGTCCTCAATTTAAGATCTAACCACATAGTAAAAGTGCAGCCTGCTGTAATATTGAGACTGTTCAGTCCTAGTCGGACAGTATAAATAAGTGGATATTATATTACATGGATAAATATTAGGTATATAGAGTTTTAATTGTGTTAATACCGAGGTATGTCACAAATTATCACCCCTTACTTTCTTAAAAACTGTTTACCTACTATCTTATGTTGAGGTGGGATTCGAACCACCGACCTCCGGGTTACGAATCCACCGCCTTAACAATCGTGCTACTGAGGTCGGTTTGGATACATAATATATTAATTATATAATTATACATAGTGAAATCTTGGATTATTAGCTAGGTAATAGGATACTGACTCCAGATTTGTTGGGTGTGAGGTAGTAGGTACCTACTCCTGCGTTTCAACCCTGATGCTGCGGGTTCGATTCCCACCCGGGGTGGATTTTTCTCAAAAGGGAAAATTTGTTACTGGAACGGCTGCCTGTTTTCTTTCCTTTATTCTCTGTTTTCTTTCCTTTATAGGTACTGACTACTACTGTGCATGGGGATGAGTTTTAACATGTTTATAATGAGTTTGAATATTAATTTGGGATTTTTTTTCATCTCTTTCAGAATTGCTCGCTACTCTGGACCATGGTGGCAACTTACACAAGGAAGTCTACACGCCAGGGCTGGGATGCCACTTCAATGGAGAAAGCCATTGAAGCGTGAGACTTGGTAGAATGACATTGAGTAAGGCAGCATCAGCGTTCGGTGTTCCCCGCACAACTTTAAGAAGAAGATTTGAGAACAAAAATCTGAGAGCTAGTGGTAATATAAAATGCCTGGGTAGGTTCAAAACTGTTTTCTCAGTAGAACAAGAACAAGAAATGGTAAACCATATTTTAAACATGGAGGTTCGATTCTATGGCGTTACAATCAAAGATTTGCAGTGTTTGGCTTACCAGTTGGCTGAAAAGAACAAAATCAAGCATTCTTTCAACTCTGGCAAGATGATGGCTGGAAAAGATTGGATAAAAGGGTTTCGAAAGCGCCATCCAGAATTATCAATTAGGAAGCCCGAGGCTACATCTACTGCTAGAGCCCAGGCTTTTAATAAGCCTAACGTAATGAAATTCTATAATCTCCTTCAAGACGTACAAGCGAAGCACAATTTCCCACCCCACAGAGTATTCAATGTAGATGAAACTGGTCTTACCACTGTACAGTCCAAAAGTTCCAAAGTGTTTGCTCTCAAAGGCCGAAGGCAAGTTGGGGCCATGACCTTCTGCCGAAAGAGGAGTACTTTCAACTTTCGCAATTTGTATGTCAGCAGGCGGTAGTTTTGTTCCACCTTTGGTTATTTCGCACGGAAAAGAATGAAGCCCGAGCTCACTGACGGTGCACCCCCAGGAACGGTGTTCTCTTGCTTCCAACTGGTTGGATGCAGACCGAGATTTTCAATGACTGGTATGATCATTTCCTGCGCCATACAAAGCCAACAGCTGGAGATCCTGTTCTCCTAGTTCTTGATGGACATTACACCCACACAAAGAATGTTATGTTCCTTGAGAAGGCTAAGCAGAACCATACCACCGTGTGTGTGCTTACCGCCACATTGCAGTCATAAGCTGCAGCCCTTGGATGTTTCCTTCATGAATCCACTGAACACATTTTTCGTCCAGGCTGTTGAAAATATTTGAGAAACAATCCTGGAAGGGCGATTTCACAGTATCAATCTCTTCATTGTTTGGTGAGGCTTATTTGAGAGCTGCTGTTCCAAATACTGCAATCAATGGATTCCGGAGCTGCGGCATTGTTCCTCTCAATCCAGATGTCTATGGTGAGGCTGATTTTGCTCCTTCTGAGTCGACAGATCGTCCTATGGAAAGCTCGTGTCTACTGCAGAGGAACCCCCCACTTCGCCACCCTTGTCTACTGTAGAGAAACCCGCCACTTCGCGCCTCCAATCTACATCGAAGAAGTTACAGTTGAAGTGTCGAGTTCTCCAATCATATCTATCGATGTTGACCAACCAACTATGCAGTGCAATGAAGAGGCTACTTCTAGTTTCAATTTTAGCCCAACAGATATTTTACCCGTACCAAAAGCACAGGTCCAGCCCATCCGGAAAACTGGTCCGAAAAAAGGGTCATCTGGCATTTTGACAACAAGTCCTTACATAGACGAATTGAAAAAAAGTAGGACAAAAATCCCCTCAGCCAAAACCAAGAAAAAAGAAGTCTTCGCGTCCAAGAACTCTATTTCCCAGAAACAAGTGCTGCTAGTGACTCAGTGGGAAATGATTCCGAATGTTTTTACTGCAATGAAATGTATTCGAAATCAAAGTCTCGTGAAGGTTGGATTCGTTGTTCTGAGTGCCACAAATGGGCCCACGATGAATGTGCTGGAGTTGAAGATGACGATGATGATTTTCAATGTGAAATATGTCTTGCCAGAAGACTAACAAAAAATCGTACCTAGATAGGTAGGTAATAATCCACAAATAACCCTACCAACCATGTTTACCTGTTAACCCTTTGTATTGGTACCTTTGTACCTTTCTAAACTTAAAAACCCCTTTGTATTGGTACCTTTTGAAACCTTTGTACCTTTCTAAACTTAAAATAAAACCACATTATTAATAAAAAAAATTGTACCTAACTTTCTTTTTTGGTTATAGGGAAAAATTCCTAGGCGGGGCAAAACGGATTTTTGTGGAGGTTTGAAAAATGACATTTTTTTACAGAACTACTATGTTTAGAGATGAGTAAATGCTACCAAATGAAAGAAATGTTAATTTGTAAACTCTATCCACGTCAAAAGTTTTCATTAGGAAAATACAAAATAAAATTTTCCTTAACGTGTCCGTTTTGCCCGCCCTTCCCCTACACAAGAATAATTAAAAGATCTAAAAGCACTTGTGTTGAATTTTTTTTATCAACATTTAGGGGCTTATAAGTCTAAGGCATCTTGGTCATGACTGTCATGATTCATATTACATTTAAAAAAAAATATAATATTTATAAACGCCTGTTGTTTGAAAATAATTTAATTTGGTTAGAGGCAAAAAAGACTAACGCCTCTTTGATTTGAGCACAAAGAGTTCAAGTGCGACTTCTTTTAGTCTTTCACTTATCATTTGTTTTCTTTAGAAATTGTGGTTCATTCGATTGCGTAAGTGTATTTAAAAGAAAATTGGCAACCAAAAAATAATTACTCCTACAAAATCAAGGTGAAAACGATTTCACAGAACATAAATGAAACTTTGTTTCTGCTCTCTGAAAAGTCGATTTTTGCGTTAGCCTCCTTTGCCTTCAACCCAGCGAGTAGAGTCTGCCTATGGGAATAGAATGAGAGTATATTCTGTAAAAAATTACACCTATAAAAATTAAAATCAATTTCTTCAAGAGTTTGTAAAAGACAAAGTGATGGAGTTGAAGGATGAAATTTTGAGAAATTATCAGAGTTTCAAATTTTCGGCTAAATACTTTGTTGTTTTTTCAAACAAATCACCAAAGAAGATGAGATTAAACTAGCCTCATTTAAAACCAAAAATATTATAGTGTGTCAAAGTGTAGACTTTGATAATGTATGGCAGGAGGCTGTAGAAAGTTTACCATCGGAAATGCTTGATTTTGAATTGAAAGGAAGCGGTTGGACCATGGAGTCAATCGGTGGAATTATGCTCTCCTTCTTGCAATACCAACCTATTAGCTATGGAATCTTTATTGAGACCCGGATTTTCTTGAGAATAAACGAAAAACTGTATTTAATGTCAAAATCAATGACAAACTATTGCTTTAAATATTCAATGTTGGTTAGTTTATTTCCCATTGGTCAAAACGTAATTATAAGAAAAGCTATACAGATTTGGACAGTAAATACAATTGGTCGGGTTTGTCATGGCCAGTTAAAATTGACGAGCTGGACATATTCGAAGGTAACAATCCGGGGGTAGCAGTAAATGTTTACACTGTGGACACAAACAATATGATTCAACCGTTTCGCATTTCCAGAATTGATAACATGCAGAGTTCAAATGATTTACTTTTGCTTAGAAATGATGATGATACTGTGTCACACTTTGTATATATAAATAATTTTAATGAATTAATGCGTCATACATTACCTGCATCATTGAAAAAAAAATGGGTGTCAAACAAAAAAAAATGTATGTAAATCTGTCTATCTCTCTTCCTCGTTGAAAAACATTTTCACGAGCATCAATGTGAGAGACAGTAGACTGCGGAAACTTTAACATTCACCCTCGACAGTGTCCTTCATTTCTAAGCAGAAGTTAACATTTACATACCTTTGAGCATGGACTTGGTAGTTTTAAGAAATGTATCATTCATGCTATTGAAAATATTCAAACTTTAAATTTTGATGGTATACAAGATAATACAAGTTTAAAGCAAGTACTTTGTTTTGAGAAACATAACTCTTTCTTATCCATCAATATTCTTGGTGCGGAAGAAGTCGAAAAGAAGAAGAGAGTTTTCATTCTCAAAGTTTGTAAGGAGGAAAAGTCAATTCACATTGATTTATTGTTAACTTGTAATGAATCAGGAATACATCATTATTCTCTCATTAAAAACTTCAGTAGTTTCATTACAAGATTTCACTCCAAAAATACTGATCATAAAACTCAATTTTTCTGCAAAATGTGTTTTACTGCATTTGGTAATGAAACAAGATTGGTGGAGCATAGAAAATTGTGTGGTAAACAAAGTCCTTGTATTGCTTCTATGCCAAAACAAGGTGAAAACTTATTTAAAGTTTGAACATTTTCAGTACGAACAAAAAATTCCTTTCGTTATTTACACAGATTTTGAGTGTATTTTGAAAAAATGTTAGCTCTTGTGAACCATCATACCCTCAACTCATACACTTTAACCACTCAATAACATGTGCCTTTTTCTTTTTCCTACTATGTGATTGGACCAAATACCAACAAGTTGATTACATATACAGCTAAAGACGAAAATGAAGATGTTGTTGAGATATTTTTCAAGATGTTGATTGATGATGTAAAGCAAATAGATGAATTTTACAAGTCACATGTTCCACTCAACCTTTCACCCGATGATTGGGAGACGTTTTCACGAAACCAAAGAGTGTGAACATTGTAAAAGAACTTTTACGGACACTTTGAAAAAAAGTGAGGGATCACTATCATTATAGTGATGGAGCCTTCGAAAAGTTCTTTGTAATAAAATGTAATTTAAAATTTTAAAGAATGAAAAATTTGTCCCTGTTGTAGCACACAATTTCTCGGGCTATGACAGTCATTTAATTTTACAAGGTTTAAATTATGATGATAAAAAAATAGATATAATTCCAAATTCAACGGAAAAAATACGTTTCCTTTTCAAAAAAGGTTCCCGACAATCTCAGTGTTCGATTCATTGATTCATTTCGGTTTTTGTCGGGTAGCCTAGACAAATTAAGTAAAACATTGCCCAGAGTAAACATTGCTGGCGGCGAGAGTGTAGAAATGTTATCAAGAAAGCTGGAAGGGTGGAGAAAAGAATTAGAAGTTCGAGGAATAAAAATTAGTAGAACGAAAACTGGGGCACATGAAGTATGGATCAAGCTCAGATGAGAAAGTAGAATTTGATGGAAAACACCTAGAAAAAGTGGAAAATTTTAAATACCTAGGATCGACTGTGAAAAAAGATGGAAGCTTAGAGAATGAAATGAACAGGTTGTAAGTTCAGGATGGTTCAATTGGAAAAAAAAGGGAGTTCTGTGCGACAAAAGAATTTGCAACAAGAGCAAAAGGAAATATGTACAAATCGGTAGTGAGACCAGCTCTACCTCTATGGTGCCGAAACCTGGGCAGTAAAAGAGGGCACGAAAGAGAATGGAAAGTGACTGAAATGAAGATGTTAAGGTGGATGTATGGAAAGACAAAGCTGGACAGAATCAGAAACGATTTCATCAGGAGAAAAAGTGAAAGTAATTGAAATATCAAAGAAGATGCAAGAAAAGAAGATTACAATGGTTAGGACATATAGAGAGAAGAGAAGATGAATATGTGGGAAAGAAAGTAAGAGACATACAGGTGCCTGGATACAGAGGACGAGGAAGACCTAAGAAGACGTGGAGAAACTGTGTGGAAGAAGATATGAGAGAGAAAGACGTGAGAATAGATGAGGCACAAGACCGAGAAGTATGGAGAAGACTGACACGCAACGTCGACCCTGCCTAAGCGGGAACGACAGAGTAGAAGAAGAAGATTGCCAAGGAAAAATTTTATCATACAAGGAAACATATTCAATCGGACATTGATTTTGAATTTTTGACTAGGAAAGGAATTTTTTGTTACGAGTATCTCGATAGCTATAGTAAATTGTTAGACACTAAGTTACCCCCTCTTGATGAATTTTATTCCTCTTTAGCAAATAGTTCGGTTACTCAGGAAGATTATAATCACGCTCAGAAAGTGTGGACACATTTCAAGTGTCAAAACTTGAAAGAATATTCGGAAATTTATCTGAAAACCGATGTGTTATTATTGGCAGGGTATTTTTGAATCCTTCCGATCCCTTTCCCTTGACATATACAGCTTAGATCCTGTATGGTACTACTCCTTGCCAGGTTTAACCATGGATGCTATGCTTAAAAAAAACAAAAGTCGAAATAGAACTTTTAGTAGACTATGACATGTACCTGTTTTCTCGAGCAAGCAATTCGGGGAGGTATTTGCCAATGTATTCAAAAGTACGCAGAGGCAAATAATAAATATATGGGAGTGAGTTTATTTCATCTGAAAAATCTTCCTATCTCACCTACCTAGATGCTAATAATCTTTTTCGGTTACAGCATGATTCAGAATCTTCCTTTGAAAGATTTCAAGTGGTTGAACCAACAGAAATCGACAACATCACTATTTCAGATCTTACTCCACAAGATGATGTAGGTTATTTTTTCGAGGTACACGTGGAATATCCAAAAGAAATTCATGATTTCACTCAAAAATTTACCTTTCCTCTGTGAGAGTAAGAAATCTCCATCATCCAACGCTCATAAACTTCTTACAACTTTAGAAAATAAACAAAATTACATTGTTCATTATCTAACGTTGAAGCAGGCTTTGGAGCATGGACTTAAACTAATCAAAATACATAGAGGAAAAAAAATTCACTCAGAGGAGTTATCTAGCTCCGTACATTAATCTAATACTGAGCACAGGAAAAATGCAACCAATGACTTTGCAAAGGACTTCTTTAAATTAGCCAACAAACGCTTTGTATGGAAAGCTCATGAAGGGTGCGTAAGAGGATTAATGTACAGCTAGAAACAAATTGGAAACTAGCTAGGAAACGTATTTCAAGTCCATTTTTCGATGATTTTAAAAATACTGAAAAAAATCTTGTTCTGTTTACATTGAAGAAGAAGCAAATTCAATTCAACAAAGCAATTTTTGCAGGAGTTTGCGTCCTCGACCTCAGTAAAAACCCCTTTGATGTATCAATTTCTTTTATGATATTGTACAGCCAAGGTTTGGTCCTGATAATGTAAGGTTACTCTATATGGACACTGATTAATTTTTTTATCAAATTTTTACATCTGATTTATACGAGGACTTTTCGAACCTTACAGAACATTTAGATACTAGTGCATACCCGGCGAATCCCCGGTTGTTTTCTCTTAAAAATAAAAAGGTACTCGGAAAGTTCAAAGATGAATTGGATGGTAAAATTTTGAAAAAATTTGTGGGCATTGCGAGTAAACTCTATTCGTATCAAGTTCATGGGGGGTAAAATTGTAAAGAAAGCAAAGGGTGTTAAAAAACATATCACAGAACGTGAAATTATGTTTGAAGATTTTGAAAGATGTATGCGTGAAAACATACAACTTTACAAATCTTTTTCACAACATAGTTTCAAAAAAATCATTGTCTCACAACTATGAAGCAGAACAAACTTGTTCTGAATAATTTCGATTGATAAAACGTGTTCTTATGAGTGATAAAATTAATACCCTATCCCTTTGGTCACTACAAGTTAAGGAATGAGTCTTCAGAAATGGATTTGGAATAAAAAGAGTTGGATTATAAAACCAGGGTGTCTACTAAATGATCAAAGTAAAATTCCTGACTTTTCCAGGTTTTCCAGACTATTTTTCCATTTTTCCAGTCTACTTTTTTTAGGAGACATTATATTATGTATATTATATAAGACCTCAACCTGCCTTCTATTTTTTTTGCAAGCCCACCGCCACCCAATCAAACATTTTTTTTTAAATCAATTAAATGAGTTTTCTGGTACGTTCTACGATATCAACATTTATTTTCGTCCCTGTTGCAGTGAAACTTTTGGTGCGTTTGGGACCCGCAGCCAAAGCACTGATATCAAAAAAATGTTGGTTGACCACACAGGAAACAACAGAGCAGGCACCTTCATTCGACACAAAATATCTTTGTCGATCCAAAGGGGAAATTTGAACGCTGTTTTAAATACTATGCTTCAGATTAAGAGTATTTTTTTGTTTCTTACCAAAGAAGCATTATCACAGTTTATCACACTGCCAGGAATTTTAAGTGGCGCCGCAGGCGAATTTTTTTTATATATCATTTTCATGACAAAATTGGATCTTGAAAAAAATTCCCTGACTTTTGGTGTTTTTTCACAAAATTCCCTGACTTTTGGTGTTTTTTTCACGAAATTCCCTGACTTTTCCCTGACTTTTTTGGTCTCGAAAAATTCCCTGACAATTCCGGGTTTTCCCTGACCAGTAGACACCCTGAAAACTGTATAAAATATGCATAATTGGTTATTCCTTGATTGTCACTCAAACCATTAACATCAATATTTTTTACCATTTTTTGTTTTTTTTCCTCGATAAATATGGAAAATACGTTTATTCGCCGACATTCAGTTTTTTCGTGGTAATGAAAAAGAAGTTATTGTGAAGAGTTTTCATTTTGTAAACTTTTTGACAACGACTTTGTGCAACATTTTGTGTTCAAACCACCCCTTTTAATTTCAAAAGTTAAATTTACTCCGTCGACGAGAAGTGCTAATGTTACATTAAATTTTCACCACATGGAGTGGGATGTTGGTTATATTGAGTATGATCAAGTAGTGAATATCATTCAATCATCTCTTTCTAAAGCAACTGAAGTCATTGTAAAAGGACTTGAAAAGGAGGAGGATATTTGAATTCTATTTTGTCTAGAAAAACCTGTTAAACATTGAAAATTTAGACTGTCCGAACTTGAATCTTTGAAAGTTAATTTATCTTTGCAAAAACCTCTCTCCTCCCGTATCAAGTTAAATGTAATCGTCATGAAACATTGGTTTTGTTAGTTATTTAAAAATACATTAACCTTGACTAATGAATCGATTAAAATTTTTCACGATTATGGCTTTTTCTTTTTACAACCAAGAGATTTGTACTTCTACCTGTAAGTTTTTTTAATTTACGCTCTAAGTAGTGATAGTTTAGAAAACAATTCTTACCCACTAGCACCTCATTTTTTGTACATAATCCATATTTTAAGAAGTATATCTGTAATGATGATGGCTATGTACTGTAAATTAATTTTTGTTTAATGTATAACCCTTATTTTATTTTGTTTTCCTACTTTGTTTAATGTGTAAACCCTTATTTTATTTTGTATAGATATAAATAATAACAACAATTTTTTACTCTGTATTTTTTTTATTTATTTTAATAAACAACTTAAAAAATATAAATACATACAGTTGATGTTTATTCATTTCTATTTCTGAAGTAGGTAAAAGTTAGGAATCCATTGATTTTCCTCAGGTCCAAACCTTAATATTTACTAAAACCTTATCACCTTTACGTTGTAGAATTTTTTCTATGAGATAAAACATCTGGGTGTGAGGTCTTGAGTAGCTCCTGTCATAGAAACAACCGCGTATTGGTTTTCCATGTAAATCTTCTCGATGGAAAATACCCTGGGAAAAGTATTACCAACCGTAACCCCTCGAAATACTTCATAACTCCGTTGGCTTCATATTTCCTTTTTGAAACAAATGTTTCACTTTGGAAATTCGTACTAGATCATCTATTTTGAATTTACTAGTCCTAGAACTATCTAGAACTTGCTTGAGAATAAGAGGGTCGAGAAAAAAATAAGACCCAATTTCGGAATATGTTTAATATATGTAAAAAAGAAGAAGAAAAATCAATCAATTATTGTTTAAAACACAATAAAAATAAAATAACTGGGAGTCAGCTGATAGTGTCCACATAGACTAAGAACTAAATGCAAAATATTTCGGAAAGAGACTAAAAATAAATACGTCACGGAGAAAGAAAGAGAGGTTCCCCAAAAGTCCACAAATTTTTTGGAACTTTATAAAAGTAAAAACATAATAATGAAATACCTTCTAAATAATAATGAAATCCTTCTTCTTTCAACGATAAAACCTCTAGTGATGGTCAACAAATTGCTAATATGTTTGCCCAAAACTTCTTCATCGGTTTTATTCGTCAGAATATTAGCTCCACCTGAGTTTAAATTTGATAAGAATTTAGGACTGTTAAACGCAGCGTAACTTATTTCCAAGTATAACGAGATAAAGTTCTTATTTATTGCATCGTAATTATTTTTTATGACCATGCGAACTAGTAATTGGCATAATCACGTTGTGTGCCGTCTCCTATTATGTAAAGATCATACGATTACATTGCAAATACGTTGAGCCTTGATGTTCTAATTTTACTTAAAGGTGACCTGGATGTTTTTGCGTTTATTTACCGCACGTGTAGACCCACTCCTACAGTTATCATTGCGATTTTATTTTAAGTGGAGAGGGAAATTGTATGAAAGCTCTGGTCAGATTACAAGACTTCATCAGTTTCATCGAGCCTGAACAAGTACAACTGCCTTAGACTCGCCAGCCATACCAACTAGCCCAAGCACACCAAATCAACTCAGCTCTATTTTCACCAAAACAGCTCTACTCTATCCCCACCAACAACTCTACACAATGGCCAAACAATACAACTCTGGTAAGTTTTTTAAATTTCTTAACAAGGCTTGATTTGAATATTTAATACTTTTCAAAATTCGAAGTGAAAAATAAATGCCTAATTAGACAAAATATTCTCAACTGTTCACAGAGAACGATAAAGTCGGTAAGGTCTTCATCCTTGATGCGAAGGTCAGGGGTACCTCATGTGATCTAGATGATATCTACCTTTGCTTAAAAAACAAAATTAGATGTTAACGTGGAGAAGGTAGGTTTTTTATTTGTTTTACTTTTTTGCTTTAATTTCTTTGAATTGTCTAGATAGATTTCATTATTTTTTTCGCTTCCTCACAAAATCTTTTGAAAAAAAAAAATATCGATAATATTTTCATTTTCTGATCCCTGATACATGACAAACTTTTTTATCATCAACATTAGGACCTAAAAACAGTATAAAAAAAAAAAAAATTCACTGAAATTTATCAAAAATATCAAAGAATCATTGATTTAACATTTTGTATTACTACTTTATTCATAGTTTTTTGGATACTAAATAAAATATTGACATTAACATGGTGAAAAGGCAAAGTTAGCCAAAAGACTGAAACAGTCAAAACACACAACAAAACCTGAAAGTGAAACCAGTTTTCAACAATTGATTTAAACAGAATCGGAATCAGAAAGCGAAGATGAAACAAGTTAAAACAAAGTTAGAAAAAACAATGAAAAAACTCTTTCAAGGGCTTCAAAAAAGAAATGAAAGTAGAAATGAGAGAACTAGAAGAAAGCTTGAATTTCAACAATGGTAAGTTAGATGACATGATTGAGGGAAATGAATTTATTTCAAAGTACAATGAATAAAAATGGCTGGAAAAAACAAGAATATTGGAAAATGAAAAAAAAAATAATGAAAATGAGAATTGAAGAATTAGAAACAAACATGGATGAAATTTTCAACAAATATACTAGAAACAAAAATATCCAAATAGATGGTATTGTTAAGATTAAAGATGAACAACTTGAGAGAGATTGTAATTGGTATTGGTGGTAAAAGCTAATGTTGCAATTAAAAGTAATGTATTGATGCCAACATAAGTACCAACTCGGATCAAAAATAAAACCCTGAACCTATAATAGTACAGTTTTTTATCGAGACAAATGAAAGAAACATTGATTCAAAGCGTGAAAAACACGACTATACAACAAAAGATTTAAACATAAATGGTCAAGAAAAACAAATTATATCAATTTACCATCTTACAAATAAGAAAAAACAGTTGATGTACGAAGCAAGGCAATGAAAAAACAATGGGAATACAAATATCTCTGGAGCAAGAACGGGAAAATATTCATCCGAAAAAACGAGACAAGTACAGTCATCAATTTGAAAACATTGATGACTTGAAAAGAATCGTTTTTAGAAAAATTATTTCTCAACAATATATAACATAATATTTTAAAGAAATTTTATGAATTTTGAAGAATTTGAAAATATACAATTAAATTTTGAAACAAATATATACAACAATATAGAAGAATGGAAGAATAAAGAAATGATATTTAATAACAAAGATATGAACATAATACATATAAATATAAGGACAATTTCACAACAAAAATATCACTTATTATTGGCATATCTGAATACCACTATCAAAAAAATAGATATAATTGTAATAACAGAGTTCAATTGTAAAAAAGAAGAAAATAATTTATATAAAATACCAAAATTCAATTTATTCACACAATGTAGAGAAAAAAAGAAAGGAGGAGGCATAGCAATCTATATTAAAGAAAATATTAAAGTTTCAAGAAACAAAAACAATAAATTTTAAACACACGGAAAAGTTTAGAAATTATTATCGAAAACAAAAATATAATTATTAATGCAATGTACAGACCACCAAAAGAAATATACCAGGATTCATAGAAGAAATTAACAAATGGATAAAACATACTAATATAAAAACCGAGAATAATTATAATAGGTGATTTCAATATAGATACCTTACAAGAATCTAGAAATAAACAAAAATATATTGAAACACTATATAATTATGGAATAATGAATACATTCAAAAACCAACGAGAGAAGAGATTATGAAACAACAAATTAACAAGCTCTTGTTTGGACCATTTCAATAATAAAGACAAAAAAGAAATATAATGCAGCAGTTATTCACGAAAAGATAGCAGACACTATTTTGTGTATGCAAAAATAAAAAATATGAAAACAAATGAAGATAATGAAAAAATCGAATTTAATTATATAGAAGACAATAAAGTAAAGGGAAATTTATAAGCTTTATAATTGGAAGAAGTTAGCAGAAAATGATGATAACATAGAAATATTATACAACAATTTTGTAAAAATATTTCATGACATATATGAGAAAGTACTAAAAAAGTTGTAATCAAGAAAAAATACAAGGGAAATACATGGATAACAGATAACATTAGAGCAGACATTAAAACAAAAAATAATTTATGGAAAACTTTAAGAAAAAAACCCTCAAAATACAGATATAAGAAAACAATTTAATGATATGAGAAATAAACTCAATAACAAGATTACTCAAGCGAAAAGAAAAGAATATGAACTAGAATTTAAAAACTGTAAAGGGTGATATGAGAAAAACATGGCAAAGCATTGATAAAATTACCAACAAAAAAAGAATAAATAATGAATCAATAATATTAAATAATTTTAGAAATCCCAAATTTAGAAATTAAAGAAATTACAAATAATTTCAATGAGAGTTTAAAAATAAACTTTAAATTCAAATCAAAGATAAAAAAGAACATCTAAATCAAAACTTTTAGTATAGAAGAGAATGAAATAAGATTAGAAAATTTGATATTCAAAAGATAAATGGAATAGAATTAGTTTAGAATTATCAAAGTTTAAAAAACAAAGGACCAGGACATGATACAATACGACCAAAGGATATTAAAAATAATGCCATTTGGCTAGAAGAAATATTAGTTACAATACTTAATAAAAATGATAAAAGAGCAATATAATACCTAAAGAAATTAAAAAAATCAACTGTAACACCACTATACAAAAAAGGAAACAAAGAAAATTATATAAATTATAGACCCATCCACAATTATATCATGGTATTATAATAATATTAGAAAAACACATACATTTACAATTATCAAAAATTTATTGAAAATAATAACATATTACATGAAAATCAACACGGATTCAGAAACAAAAAAGCCCCTCAACATTACTTTACAAATACACAGAAGATTTAAACAATGCATTAAATAAAAATAAATATTGTTTAACGTTATCATTAGATCTGATGAAAGCATATGATACAATCGACCATGACAATATGTTGAATATATTAAAAAGAATGGGTATAAAAAAAAAAATACTGAAATATTTTTTAAAAACTATTTCAAAGAAAGAATTCAAATAGTAAAAGTGGGAAAAATTTCAAGTGAAGAACAAATGATAGATTGTGGATTAATTCAAGGGGCAATATTATCCCCGACATTATTCAACCTATATGTTAAAGATATAAATCAAATAGGAATTGAATCTAAAATATTACAATACGCCGATGATACTTTATATATTACATACACGAAAACAAACAAGAATTTAAACAATATAATACAGAATGATTTAATAAAGTTTTAATATGGTTAAACAAAAAAGATATTTTCATAAATTCAGAAAAGACAACAGCTATTCTATATGAAAATCCAAAATCCAAAAAAATCTAATAACACTTAAAAATTTTAAAAATACTAAAAAACAAATGTTTAGATTCAGAAATAATTGCGATTGCACTATCATAAATAATGAAGCAAATATGAAATATTTGGGTTTTTCATTCGAACGAAATTTAAAATGGAATAAACACCTAGTTTTGTATGAAAAATAAATTGAATAATATACAACACAAAATGCATTTTATAAAAAAAATATTGCCACTTAGAATTAAAACATTATTATATAAAACATTATGCGAACCAATTATAAAAATGGAATAGAAACGTATGGATTTACAACACAATCAAATTTGAAACAGATTAAATCAATTGAAAAAAAATAATAAAATGCACACTTTATCCAAATACATCAAAAAACAAAAGAAGAGATATTATGAAAAAATATAGAATCCTTAATTTTCAAAAATTTACACAAATATGTCATCTTAACAAAATATTATTATGAACAAAACTATAGAAAAATTCTCGAAACACCCTACAAACAAGAAATAGACTATATACAATACCAAAAATTAATAAAAAACTATGGCAAAACGATGTTCAATCATCAAGTACCAACAATAATAAATGACACTACCAGAAGAACTACGAAATATAGATAATAAGATAAAATGAAAAGAGAAATACAAAATTATTTCCTGGCAAACAACAATGAAATTTAAAAAACCTATTGACTAATACCAACAACAAAGAAAAATAAATAAGAGATAAAAATAGAAGAAAAAATGTTTCCCAAAAGTACAACAGTACTTACAGGGATTCTCATCAAATAAACGAGACGATTTAAGAAATGAAGAAATAAATCTTTAATAATAATAATAATATAATAATAACATAAAATGCAAAACAAAATGGAATATGTTTCTGATATTCCATTGTATAGGAATTTTTATCGTTAGGGGTTTAACCGTATCCAATTTTTTTCAATTACATTCAAAATCTCATGTCTGAAATTTTAATTTTTAACTCTTTCTTTTCTTCAATAGGCATTTGAACAATTGTAGAAGGATGTAAACTACAAAAATCGTGTATGTTGATCTAATTTCTCTTGAGTAGTGGAAATGAGAAAAACATAATTTGCATACAAGATTGACTCCCAATAAGATGTTATTTGCTTATGGATTAATTTGTTAAAATCATTAATAGTATAGTAACGAGAAGTGAACTGTTCATTTTCCTGAATAAGCAAGTCACAAATGAATGGGCCATCCTGGATTGAATTAATTTTAAGAGGAAAAACATCTGTTTTTCAGTTAATCCAAAAACGTTAAAAAATTAAATTGTTAGTATTTCAAAATTTGAAATTTTTCGAAAATCAACAGGAAAATCTTTAAATGAATACATGTGTGAATGAATGAGCGATAAATGAGCATACCAGTTTTGCTTGATTGTTATAACATATCGTATAACTTTCAAGTGTAGGTATTTGAAGTAAAAAAAAAAAATCAAAACATATCCCAATTTAAAAAAAAATGTTCCAATTTTTTTATGTTTTTTTTTTTCTTCAAAAAAACAACCTAAAATTGCATATTTGAATGAATATTTATCATTAATCAGATGATCTGTAATTGCATTTTTCTCAAAATTTTGTACGGTACTTTCAACCTTGTCTGGTCCTGTTGTTTTTTTTTTTCAAAAATGCAAGTATTTTTATGATAATGATAGGTTAAAATTTTTTGCTGAATAAAAAATATCCAGACACTTCTTACATGTAAAAATTTTTAAACTCTTCTTTTTTGATGTTCATACGGAAAGGGGATAAAAGATTATTGAAAATTTGTAATTACAGCAATAATGGTTCATGTCATTTAAAATTTTTTAATATTAATAGATCAATATCATCTGAATCTTTTGGATGGCAAATATATTGGTAAAATTTCATCATTTTGATATTCATAAACATTAATAGTAACTCCGT
This sequence comes from Bactericera cockerelli, assembly GCA_024516035.1. Taxonomy (NCBI): domain Eukaryota; kingdom Metazoa; phylum Arthropoda; class Insecta; order Hemiptera; family Triozidae; genus Bactericera; species Bactericera cockerelli. Next base: position 86,681 of record JAMCCL010000075.1, read on the forward strand.
TCTTTTTTTCGAACAAAATGAATACTGTCAATATTAACAGGATATTCAATCAGTCAAAATCGTATTTTTTTTCTTTGATTAAGTTTTTATAATGTTTAATAGAATTTTTATGTCGCGATTGTAACTGTATTACCTAAAACAGCACATTTAAAACAATAAAGTTGAATTTTTGATGAATAGACATTTTTCAATTCTGGAGCAATATTCTTTGTTTTCTTTGTTCTTATTTTAACCATCTTGAACTCTTCATTTTCTGTATGAGGTTTTGAAATAAAACACGCCAGGTTTACCCTTCTCTAGCTTTATCACTTTCATATCAAGCCAATTAACTTTTTCTTTCAAAGTATCTACATTGAAATTATTTCCAATCATTTCTTGAAGTGACTTCAAATCATAGAAATCATCGGAGATTAGTTCCTGTACGTCATAATATGGAGCTGTTTTTTTCGAATTTTTATGAGAGTTGCATATTGCTGTGGAACGTAGATGGGACCTGCTTTCAGGGCTCTTTTTTACTTGTTTTCTCAATAACACTGTGGACATTGTCCCCTTCATTTTGCGAACGGCCGTGTATAAGGTACTTGTGCGTAATGGTTCCTTATACAGTTTTGTTTCAGAAAAGGTGGCCACCCCTCGTAACTTTTGAACGCGACGGATTTTTCAAATTCTGTAAAGTCCTAAGTATAGGAAGTGCCCTATGGCCCATCCTGTGGTCATATTTAGTTTTGGGCCCCGGTCGGCCCTTCCGACTTTTAGGCCATATTTTTTTTCATTTTTCTCGAGAATTTTAAAATGCAATTTCTATATTTTTTATTCCTGTTAAATTAAAGTCCCAAATTAGTTTGAGTATAATTTAGCTTTTAAAATTTTCAAAAACCTTATCAGGGGCGGAGCTAGTAGGGTGCAAGTTTCAAAACTGTTACACGCTGTATTTCAGCGGTTAGTTCGATTTTTTAGTTCTTTTTTTATTTTCATAGGTTCAAAATATTGTTTTACACCATATGAAAATCAAAAAATATTCTTGTTTACTTCTAATCAGGGTCATAGTAAGGTTTTTGTAAAAATACTTTTTTTTCTCACGTCAATTTTTTCCGTAAATAATGGTGTTCTCGAATTGGCATTTTTAGAGGTGAAAGTCTGCAGTGACATATGTTTTTTATGCTTGAAATCGAAAGAAAACTTAACGGAGAAGCGATTAAGATCATAAAAAAAGCCATTTAACCTGCTAAATTTTTTCATGACAGTGTCCGGTAAAGTGGGTTAATTTCGTATTGGATTTTTTTTTGTTGAGGAAACACAATAGGCATAGAAAATAAAATAATATCTAATAAGGGAATAATACTTCAATAAAAAAATAACTAAATGCGAAATTAAATGGAAAATTATTTCTTCTAAATCAGTGCGATATTTTTTTTTCTCTCTCTCTCTTTTTTTCACTTTCAAAGTTCAAGTTGTATCAACTAATTATCGGATAATGCTGCTATCTTAAAGTCGGCCTAGGGGTCCCCTCTTGAGACAATTTTAGTTGATAAGTTGGTAAAATCTGTAGAAAATACATTGTCAATCATTCTGGAGTCAGTCCGATGGCGCTTGAATGCAACGATTCTTGTAGGATCACCGAAGTAAGCAACGTACAGAGAGGAAAGACTTCGTGATGCCTACCCAGGCTGGGTGAGATAAATGTGTTTAGCAGGTTGGTGAGTTTCTTGCGAATGGAGGGTAACACCCCCGTTATGATATGACCATGCAGTTGAAACGCGATATTAAACACAAAAAAAAACATACTGGTGTTGCTAGTAATGAATACCAGGACTCTAAATAAAAATCTAATTATCTCAAAAATTTAAGCGAAAAAAATTAAACCAGGTCAAGTACCAAACTCTTAGGGTGAAAATTAAACCAATTCAATTATTTTATAGAGGAGAAGAGAGAGAGAGAGAGAGAGAGAGAGAGAGAGAAAAAAAAAAAAAAATATCCGGCACTGATTTAGAAGAAATAATCTTCATTTATTTTATATTCGCATTTAGTTATGTTTATTGAAGTATTATTCCCTTATTTGGTATTATTTATTTTCTATGCCAATTGTGTTTCCTCAACAAAAAAAATCCAATACGAAATTCACCCACTTTACCGGACACTGTCGTGAAAAAACTAGCAGGTTAAATGGCTTTTTTTATGATCTTAATCGCTTCTCTGTTAAGTTTTCTTTCGATTTCAAGCATAAAAAAATATGTCACTGCAGACTTTCACCTCTAAAAATGCCAATTTCGAGAACACCATTAATTTACGGAAAAATTGACGTGAGAAAAAAAGTATTTTTACAAAAAACCTTACTATGACCCTGATTAGAAGTAAACAAGAATATTTTTTTGATTTCATATGGTGTAAAAACAATATTTTGAACCTATGAAAATAAAAAAGAACTAAAAAATCGAACTAACGCTGAAATACAGCGTGAAAACAGTTTTGAAACTTGCACCCTACTAGCTCCGCCCCTGATAAGGTTTTTGAAAATTTTAAAGCTCATTATACTCAAACTAACTTGGACTTTAATTAACAGGATATAAAAAATATAGCATTGCATTTAAAATTCTCGAGAAAAATGAAAAAATATAGGCCTAAAAGTCGGAGGGCCGACCGGGGCCAAAATAAATATGTGGGGGACAGCCCACAAGGTTCGAAGAGAATAGAAGAGAAAAATGAGGGCTCACTCACCTTTGCAGACTCTAGCGGGGTTGACTTACGGGGTGCCGGCCGGCTCTTCTGATGATGGGGCAGAGTGGGAAGATGAGTGAGCTTTGTTGGTAATAACTATCTTTGATTTGATACTTTAAAGAAATATTGAGCGTTGCACGAAAATGGTATACACTAAATTTGAACTGAGGTGTGATCTCTCTGATTGTCACAAAGGTAACTGCTGGGAGGGCAGAGAATAGAGAGTTGAACTTACAAATTCTATGGAAAATTACACTGACTTGTTTGAAGCCAAGGGGCTCTCTTGTTGCAAGTCAGGGCTGCATTTATGGGGAGGCATTGATACGGTACGCAGTGTACGCTGTACGCAACATTCCGCCCACCCAAATTTGGTATAATTTGAGAAATATAAGCGAGAAAGCGAGATCACAAAATTGAATATTGCCAAGACAAAAGTACACATAAATTATTAAATAACATGAACGAGGTATTCAATAAGTGCCTGATAAATAATAAAGGATTATTGAATACTTAAGTAAAGAAAGTAGTGTAACATTTAATTTTTAAATCTCAAGGGAATGATTTTGTTGACAGGTCGAGTTAAGACCGTGTCTTGAAATTTAATCTTTGCGACCCCTTTTGACATTGTCACTACCAGGGTAAACATCAATAATTTTACCTAAAGGCCAATGAAGAGGTAATATATTAGCCTTGGGAAGAAGGATCAAATCACCAGATTTGAGTTCAGGATTGGGGGAAAGAAACCATTTTGATCTGGGAGTCAGGGATTGAAGATAGCTTGTGGACCAAGCTCCCCAAAGGATTGCGCGGCTTGCTGGATAAGTCTCCAGCGAGTTAATCTATTCATGGGGGTAGAGGTTATGTCATGTCCGGTGGGGCTAATAGGGAGGTGCCTATGAGAAAATGACCCGGAGTTAAATAATCTATACATCAAGAGGATCAGGAGAAACATCGATGAGTGGTCTAGAGTTAAGTACAGCCTCTATTTACATAGAAGAGTTGTAAGTTCTTCGAATGTGAAATTTTGTTCGCCTATAACCCGTCGGAGATGAAATTTTGCGGATTTAATACCGGCTTCCCAGAGGCCTCCGAAATTAGAGGCAGCGGGTGGATTAAATATCCAAGTAATTTGACGTTGCGCGAGTGTATTAATTATATCAGCGGAATTTTCCTGTAGCATTTTGATATACTTCAGGACAATTCTCGTGCGGCAGCGGTGAAATTTGTGCCGTTGTCACTGTGGATAAGCGAGGTAGACCGCGGCGCCCGATGAAACGGTCAAGATGGCAATAAATGCAGCAGACGACAGATTTGACACCAGCTCTAAGTGAATTGCTTTGGTTGTGAAGCAGATGAATAGGCAGAGATATGCCTTGCGTGAACGCGCGTTGCGGCGGGAAATCTCCTTGATGAAGAATGGACCACCAAAAGTCCCCGCCGACGTTGAGGAAAAGGTCGCTCCTGAGTGACTCTTCGTTCTGGTAAATCACTCATTATTGGTTGAATAGGTTTTGCGGAGTACCGGTAACCTTCAGGCACTTATGTATGCGTTGACGGAGAAGAATCGCGTAGCGACATAATCCAAAACTTTTGCTGAATTAATGCCCTGAACGGTACGAGGACCAGCGTGCAGAGAAGAGACATGTAATGATCACAAATATATTAGACAAGTGACACTTTTTGGGAAGGAAGTAGCGGATGAATTGAATCCTGCGATAGATTCTGAGCGTTTCGAAGCCTTCCGCCCACCCTGAGTCTTCCATGTTCATCCCAGGAATGGAGTAAGTTTCAAGATGGCGGAGTTAGTTATTTTTTACGTTGGTCTGAAGGGCTGAAATAATAGCGGCAAAGTGCTATTCTTGTTCTATTTTTGGTGACTATCATTAAACTAGTATTAAGTTCTCTTATCTTGTAGAGGTCCTAGATCACGTTGTTCTTTGGAGGTTCGTATGTTTCTGATGAAACGAAGTACGAAGCGGAAAAATACGCTGTAATTGGTAAGTTTTGAATATTTTTCATACATCCCAACAAGAAAGACTTCGCAGGGGGAGTTACAGTTAGTAAAGTTTTGGTGTTATCCTTGTGTTCAGGTAGATTATAAACCCTTCATTGCCTTGAGAATGTAAATTTTCCCGTTTTTATTTAAGGGTTTTTCTAAGTTGCGGTATGGGTAAGAGCGCGATTGCGATTTTCGCCTAAATTAGAGACATCCTCACGGAAGGGTAGTGAGACCATATATCTGCCTGTTTCATCACGCTGGTGAGTGGAGAGAAAATGTTCCTCGCAGCGAACATCCTCAGGATCTTCAATGAGCTGGACAGCGACTTCCTCCGTCTCCCAAAACTTCTGGAGCATTGTATCCAGGTTGGGGGAAGTGAGAACAGAGAGCGGGGGAAAAAACTATCCTCGTTGTAAGTAGGAGTGCGGCCGAAAATAATCCATCCCAGCGTTGTTCTCATAGCGGTAGGTGCCCCAGGTATACGTTGTCCCCAGTAGTGCATAATATCTGCGCGTACAATTCAGCGCCAAGAAGAAAATCAACAGCATCCGGTATACAGAATTTGGGGGATCAGCGAGATCAAGGTGAGAAAAATTTGAAAACACTTCAGGTGCTATATGAGCGGAAGGTATATTGGAAGAAATACGTTTAAGAACAACTGCTTCGGCGTGAAGATTGCGGCAAAGATGGTAGGCGTGGCGAGAGTACACAAGAGACAGCTCCGTTGTTTTCAGAGTACCATATTGTCTCCAATACCCGAAATAGAAATATCGCATTTATATTTCTGTAAAACCTATGCGTTAAAACACACGATTCAGATTTAAAAGGGAAATCTGTTGAACCAGGATCGACAATCAAGCGGATTGGGTGCGGGTTGCCAAAGCGGTCCAAAATTGAAACTCGGGGGGTTGCCTAGTAAAACTGAAGATTTTTGAAAAGTTGTCACCAGTGGAGAAAATACAGGTCATGGTCTGAGGGGTGGTCTCTTTGGAAGAGTAGGGGACGAATAATTTACAAAATTAGATTCGCGATGTATTAGCGTGTGATGCCGTTTGTGGATGTGCGGCAAGTGGAATCGGAGCGACAGTCCGAAATGCGGGTGAACACCTAACAGTTGAAGCAGCGGTTTTGACTTTTGAGAACTTCAACACGTTTAGGAATATCAAACTTGAGAAAAGAAGAACACTTGAAGAGCGGGTGAGCCTGTTTACACTAGGACAAGGGAAAAGTGCGGGGAGGATGAAGTGCGTGCGGTTTTGTTGATTCAGCGGTAGACAGGTAGGAAGTGCGTTCTTGTTTATAATTTCCCCTTTTGGGGTTAGCGGGGAGGCGCCGCGAGGGTATTTCTTGAAGAAGAAGGAGATGTAGAGAACTGGATCATTTCACTGTCCATGCAAATTTTATTAAAAATAAGTTATCAGTTGATCATAAATAGGTACCTCGTTCGAAACCAATTTATCCTCGAAAAAATTTCTTGTGTTCGATATTTAATACGCGAAGGGCAATCTGAACTAAAAGAAAATCACCAATATTAGGAAGGTTCAAGTTCTTTACGGCAGCAACATTAGTCTGAAAAACCTCAAGAAAACTGCGTAGACCCGATACATTGCTGTTGTGAAGCGGCTTGAAGTTCAGGATCATGTTGAGATGAATGCGAAGCTGAACCCTTTTGTTTTCATAGCGATCACACAAGGTTTTGTTATGCTGTAGAATAATTTTGATCGAGAAGTTGGAAATTTTTTAATCAAAGCAGAGGAGGCCCGCGCAGAAATGAGGCGTAAGTACTGAAGCTTTTCTACTTTGAGATATCAGTCCTACGGTGAATCGTAGACCTGAAAAGCGAGGTGAAAACTTGACCACTGTTGTAAATCGCCTGAAAAGATAGGGACCGAAAGTTTTGGAAGTTTCGGATGAACTGGGGGCGGTAGGAGCGGGACTGGAAGCCGGCACAATAGCAGTTGATGCTGAAAAAGATTTTTAGCCTTAACGAAAGCCTTAGTTTCAAAATATAACTCCTCAAGGTCTGAGTGTCTCCGGAGGTGTCAACTTTATCAGCGCTATCCATAGAGGCGCACAAAGTATCAATTTGATCCTGGAGAGTATCAAAAGAATTGTAATAATCATCGATGCGTCGAAACGAGATAAAAAATGGCCCTGTGTTAGACTCGGTAAGCTGAGTGGTGTAATCTGCCAGCTTTTGCATACGGTCAAGATATTTATCTTTACGCGAAATCAATGAGCGCAGTTTTTCCCTTTGAGAGTTAGTCGACATGATTTTTATTTAAAAGACAGTGAAATATAAGGTCTAGATTACCTGGTGAATTGATCGTATGATCCTTGAGATTAAGTAAATTGTAAAACACAACACAGATACACTAAAGCACAAACCTTTAAATTGCGAAAATAAATTAAACAGCGGGCTAGCTAGTGAAATTATTGCGGAAAAAACTAATCAGCGGTGAAAAAAACTTTTATTTACTATTTAATAAACAAAAAAGCGGAAATCAACTTATGCGGATTCGTGAACTGAATTTATTAATAATTGCGGAAAATCAAGATATTGCGGGGAAAACGATAATAATTAATGCGGTAATATTTGAAAATGCGGGAAAATTAAAAGCGGGTTATACTTTTATAAATGCGAGTTGAACTTAAATGAAAGCGGGTTGAACTTAAATGAATGCGGGTTGAACTTAAATGAATGCGGGTTAAACTTAAATGAATGCGGGTTAAACTTAAATGAATGCGGGTTAGACTTGAATGGTTGCGGTTTAGACTTAAATGATTGAGAATGAGAGGTAAATGAAATAAATTAATGAAAAGAGCGGGTAAACTAAATTAAATTAATTAAGCGAATTAAATTTAATTATAATGATTATTTTATTTTATTCCCGGCAATACTGGAGCGGTTTCACGAACAGTAAGAGGCGATGAAACTAAGTACTTTTATTTTACTAAGTTCACGAAAAATTCTAAGTTCAGAATATAAACAGAAACACGAATAACAGTGATTAATACATGGAGTTACCTAATGACATTCATATAGAAATACAAAGAGCGGTGCGGGAGAACTAAATTACATAAATATTATATAGCGGAGCAGAGAGATCACAAACAAGCAATAGACAAGTAAAGGTACAGTAGGTACCTACGTAGAACAGAGAGGAGCGGGGGAGGAAGCGTACATAAGATAAATTGAGATATGGAGATATGTACATTAGATAAATCAGATAGTTGAAAGGTGACAGTGAGATGGATATTAATTCAAGTTGGAAAGATAGAACTTTCAAGTTAAGATCAAGTGTAACTTGAAATCAAGTGATTGGTCACAGCGGCATAGGACATAGGTAGCAAGTTGCTCGGTACGCTGAGAACTGAGAAACTATAGCGAGGGGCCCGAGTTTAGGAAACTAAAATGGGAGAGGCAGTGGACTGTAGGTAAAATTAAATATCAAGAGGGCAAGTACGTAATTCTAATAATTGTAATGATTTATAGCACTTTAAAATTTCTAAAATAATGCAATGAATTATGAAGTTTAAAAACACTATGGTAACGCTTTAAAGAAGAGGTGTGCCTCAACTTTATGCTGAAAGAGATTATATGCTTATTCGGACAAAAAAATCAAGAAATTGACAAAAAGACAAACAAAATTGACAAATTACAATGAGTGCACTAGTTGACTTGGCAATAAAATCTTAGGAAACAATAATCTTAGCAAGTAATGCAAGTATGTTAGGTTTAAATTTTATATAATACGTGCATGTGGCAATGGGTACTCGCCCAAAAGAAATTAAGTTTTATAAATTGAAAAGAGGTGACATTTCAAAGGTTCGTAATCCGGCTCGAATTGGGCCAAAAAACGATGTGGGGGACAGCCCACAAGGTTCGAAGAGAATAGAAGAGAAAAATGAGGGCTCACTCACCTTTGCAGACTCTAGCGGGGTTGACTTACGGGGTGCCGGCCGGCTCTTCTTGATGATGGGGCAGAGTGGGAAGATGAGTGAGCTTTGTTGGTAATAACTATCTTTGATTTGATACTTTAAAGAAATATTGAGCGTTGCACGAAAATGGTATACACTAAATTTGAACTGAGGTGTGATCTCTCTGATTGTCAAAAGGTAACTGCTGAGGGCAGAGAATAGAGAGTTGAACTTACAAATTCTATGGAAAATTACCACTGACTTGTTTGAAGCCAAGGGGCTCTCTTGTTGCAAGTCAGGGCTGCATTTATGGGGAGGCATTGATACGGTACGCAGTGTACGCTGTACGCAACAAAATATGACCACAGGATGGGCCATAGGGCACTTCCTATACTTAGGACTTTACAGATTGAAAAATTCCGTCGCGTTCAAAAGTTACGAGGGGGTGGCCACCTTTTCTGAAACATACTGTATAAGGACCATTACGCACAAGTACCTTATTACACGGCCGTTCGCAAAATGAAGGGGACAATGTCCACAGTGTTATTGAGAAACAAGTCAAAAGAGCCCTGAAAGCAGGGTCCCATCTACGTTCCACAGCAATATGCAACTCTCATAAAAATGTCGAAAAAAACAGCTCCATATTATGACGTACAGGAACTAATTACGATGATTTCTATGATTTGAAGTCACTTCAAGAAATGATTGGAAATAATTTCAATGTAGATACTTTGAAAGAAAAAGTTAATTGGCTTGATATGAAAGTGATAAAGCTAGAGAAGGGTAAACCTGGCGTGTTTTATTTCAAAACCTCATACAGCAATGAAGAGTTCAAGATGGTTAAAAATAAGAACAAAGAAAACAAAGAATATTGCTCCAGAATTGAAAATGTCTATTCATCAAAAATTCAACTACCTGATCTGAAGAAAAACCATTTGAGGCAATTATGCACCAAAAATGTAATCCCGAAAGCACACATTGAAAAACTTCTACAGTAAAATTTTATAAATATCTCTCTGGCCAACAGAATTATAAAAATTAAATGTGCAAATAAGAATTTTATTATACTCGTAAAATTAGATAGGTAATCCGATCTTTTCAATCCATTTCTAGTTAATCTCTGACATGAGAAAAAGTGATCAGATTTCATTGCAATCTTCTATCTGATCCGATCTTTCTTGTTCATCATCGTTGACAGTTGGGGATAATTGGTTATGCTGCAATACCAAAGTGTAAGAAATTACCTACCACCATTAATATTACTGTAGATTTAGGTTCTTTAAGTATTCTAAGAGTATAAATTCTCTTGGGTAATGTAAACGTAATTTTTCCTTAGCCAGTGTTCCCATACGTACGGATTCATCCGTACATTCATCCGATTATTCGACCTTAAGTACGGAATTTTGAGGATTTTGTTTTAACTATAAGTACCAAAAACATATGCCCAAAACATTGATAAATTAACTTTTTTATACCTAATCATAAAAAAAAGAGATGGAAATGTTTCAAGAGCTGTTACTTATGTACATGGACAGAAGTATGTGGTGCAAACTCATCCTCACTTGATTGACCAAAGAAAGAAGAAAAATATCTCCCATCTCTGCCATGTATTTGGGTGTTGAAGTTTTAAAATTGACAGAATCTTTGCTTGCCAGACAAAAATCAAAGTCTTGTTGAACACTTTAAGAGCGGTGTAGAGAATTCCTCATAACAAGCTGCTCAGAGATACAAAAAAGATACAACTTTGATGATGCTCTTTTACCCAAACTTTCTCTACTCACTGTCCAGAAGGCACTCAGCCATGAAAAGAGAAATAACACTCCAACAATCCTTCCTCTAGCTACTCTTGTACCTAGAATCTCAATTCTTATAACCTTCAAGAATTAGATGATGAATGGAGACAGCTACCATTTGAAATTTCACTGATGAAATAAAATCCTAGAAACGGATCGTTTCTGGGGAAAACTGAAAAACTTACACACATTTAGACAATGAAAGAAGATATGAGAAAATAGCAAACTTTGCACTGGATATACTAAGCTTGCCTCATTCAAATGCTGATTGTGAGAGGATATTCAGTAAGGTTATTTGATAAAACTAAGCAAAGAAACAAAATTGATTACCAAGACAATTGATGGATGTATCTTAGCAAGTCAAGCTGTGAAGGAAAAGAGAAAATCCATAAAAAATTTCCATCCAACATTGGAAATGATTACAAGTATGAACAACAAAAACTTGTATGAAGAAGAGAAGGCTTCCACATCATCAGAGTCTTCCTGTCCAAATAAACTGACTGACTTGTACAATCAAGATATTGGAAGTGGTGAGAGTGATTTTTGAATAAAAAGGTTTAGTTTTGTATCTACCTATCTATTGAATTGCTATTTTAAATTCTCAACATAAGGTTTATTTTCCTTTTTTGATCTATTTCATATTTCCTGACATAAAAACATAACCCCTTGGACCCTTGGATAATGAATGAGGATGTAGAAAATATATACATATGTGTGTTAAGGGGGGGGGGGGGTCATGGTATGTTTCTTAGGCGGTGTACGGATTTTCCCTAATAAGTACGGATTTTCTGACATTTCTGTACGGATTTTTTGTTTCAGCACCTGGCAACACTGTCCTTAGCTGTGTTCAATTGCAATAGTGAGACTGATTCAGCTGGTTAGACCAAATAGTTATTACATTTTGTAAATTATTATTTTTTATGTACAGTTTGGCTGGTTTTATTGTACTAGGTACGCAGGAATTTTATTCCGTTTTTCTTCTGCAAGTTTTTTCATTCTATAAAAACAATTTTATAATGATATTTTTGTTTTAAAGTATGACTGATATTATTTTTATTGAAATGATTCTAAGGTTCATAGATAGTAATAATAATTAATTATTGAATTTTGAGCTGGAGGATTTTTTAATTCTTTTAAAACTGTATTTTCCCACAAATGTTTTGTGATTTCAAGTGACATGGAAGACTGATTTGATTTCGGTATTTGGATTTACCTATTAGATTTAACTATTCAGTGCCTTTGAAACTGTAATATTTTTTTTAACGTTTTCTGTGATTTTAAGTGACAAAAAACCTGATTTTATTTGATTTTAGTTTTTGATTTAATTTTTTATTGTTTTTAGCATTCATTTTATTAGGTATAATAAATACCTACCTACTTCATTCTTAGGTTCATAAGAAAATCATTGTGTTCTGATTTTATTCCCACCATTTGTTACAGCCACATAAATATAAAACCAAAGGGTATTAATAGCGGTACTCCTACTAGAGTTTTGTTTGACAATACATCATCATTGATTTAAATTATTAATAGGTATCTAGATCAAGCTAAATGATCTGTCATAACTGATTTACTTAAAATATATTTGTAATGACTATTCAAAAGTGAATTAAATCTAATCTCTATGGACAAAAGTGTCACATTTTGGAATAAATATTCACAAAATTGTAAACTTAATATAGAAACTAAACATACCTAACTCAAAAAAACATCAAATTAAAGGTGTAGAAAAGGTTTTTTTTTGATAATTCATTACCCAGCAGTATTTCTGATGTCTAAATACATAACTTCATATAAATTGTTTCCAATATATCATTCAGATCAAAGAGTTAATTAGTTTTTTTGTGTCTCCTGAAAAATCACCTTTTTTGAGTTGTGTCAGTTTTCTTCTAGCCCTGCAACATGCATGGTCATATCATGATGGGGGCTTTAAACTCCATTTTCAGGAAACTCACAAACCTGATACCCACATTAACCTCCGGAAGGGTTGGGCCTGAATGCTAGCAGCACAAAGTCTTAACCTTGCTGGACATTGCTTAACTTTGGTGATCCTACGAGAACCTGAGTATTCAAAGGGCCATCAATGCTGGCTCAGAAGATTCTCCCCCTCATTATCTCCAACTTGCATAAAATATTACAAAACTGTATAATAAACCATTGAAATTTTGAAACACTTTTTTTTAATTATTTCTATGTTATTATTACTCGTAAACTGGAGGATCCATGAAAAACCTATGTCTGATTTGTGTCAGGATGGTATTTTATCCTTCATTAACTGGGAATTGCACCAGCTACTCACATTAACTTCACCCAGCCTGAGTAGGGCTAGATATGCCAGCCTCACATTTTTGGAGGGAAACAGCAATTTATTTTTGAATAAAAGAAGAAAAAAAATAGATCTCAGGATCTTTGGATTACGGGTAGTAGTCAAATCCTGAATAATATAAAACTACCTACTGTTTTTAAAAATTAAAATCAACACATTACCTGCAGTAAAAAATTGTGCTTATCACAAGAATTCAAAACTGTCAAAATTTGCAACACTTATTTTTTTTTCTACTTTTACTTCCAATATTTTTTTTTATATAGTTTATTATAGACTGGTTGAATCAAGATCCATGAGAAACTTTGGTCCTGATCTGAGATAGTGATGATGGAGGTTTTACCCTACATTTACTGGGAATAGTACCAGTTACCCACATTAACCTCACCCAGCCTGAGTCACCCACATCAACCTCACCCAGCCCACTTTAACCTAGAAATTATGAAGGAACTTAAGAACAGTCAACTTGATGGACTTTTATCAGAAATTGTTATAACTATAATTGCACACTGTAACTGATGAACTCATCTAAGGAAATGGATGGTTTATCATGAAAACAACAAAATTTTCACTGAGGAATCTTGTGTCACTTTCACTTATCCGGGATCATCATTGTCAGGTTCAATATGTATGAGGAAGGTTGGAACCTTGAATAGGTTTCAACCAAAGATCTTCAGGTTTGCAGCTGTGTTAGATTGGATGCACAATACATGTAAATAGGTTGAAAGTATCATGTGGAGTGTGGAACTTCTTCAGAGATCACATTCATTTTTAAAGCTGGGGTCTACTTTTGTAAAGATATGTTTTCAGATATTTTGACACTCCTGATCTCACTTGCACAAGAATTGTTCATGCTCTCGGGGTAATGGCATTTGTAAAATACTAGCTCCAGAAATCAGTCAGAGCATTGGGTCACAAAAAACAGAACTATTTTAAGTTACAATAAAAATTAATAAAATAAATCGTTTTGCGAGTCTACAGACCATCACTGAGACTGAAAGATAATCTGATATGTTGGAAAATTGGAGTTTCAAACAACAGGAATTTGACAAATTGAATTTTTTCAAAGGAAATTGAGGAGCATCTGACCAAAAGGTCACATGTCCACCATCGGTCAAAATTGAGTTAGATATGATTTCATATAGTTTGAAGGGAGGGGAATTCAAAAATGAAGTCAGAATTTAACAATTCGTAGTAAGTCGCAATGAAAATTCGATGTGAAAAATCGATGGTTCATGCAAAAAGTTACATGTCCAACGCACGGATTTAAAACAAAAAGTAACTAGTCCAAACCGACCAATCTGAACACTCCATTTGACCTATTTCCCCGCACTAATTTGAAACCTTTGTTTTCAAACTCATCTGTTGCTCACCCGCGTAGTGTATTATCTAGTTTCGTTCGTGATTGATGTTGTAATAAAATTAATGCGTAAATAAATTTATTTTTATTAGTTTTGTGAATTAATGTCAAAGTTATTTTTTTAATAATTAAGTTGATCGTTTTAAAGCCTAATAACATAAGTTCTGTAAAATTTATTTTGAGTGAAAGAGAGGTAACCTACCTAGCTAATATCGACAAGGATTCTACAACAATGTTGTAGAACCCTTGTAGGTAAGTAGGTAAGCTACCATTCTTTTTGCTTTATTGTTTCAGTAAATTTCAGTGATATAACCTTAGTGACAATAATAAAAACAGTGACATAAACTTTTGTGCCATTAGTGTATTAAAAACATTTTTCATGGCTGATGGACAGCTTGATGTGTCTGTGGGCGATTTCTCGCAGGGTAGTAGGAGAAGGCAAAGCAAAAGGAAATCTAAACGAGAGTTGAAGAAAGAAGAGACCTACAAAGCTCCAAGTGGACACAATGTTTTCAGATCTTGCAGAACGCATAAGGCATTTTTCAGGTAACATGAACAATGATGAAAATGGTAAGAAAAAAAAAGAAAAATGATACAGAGTTTCAGTGTTACAAAATCAAACCCAATTTTGCTATGCGTGTTCGGTCAGAGCTTTATGAGAATAAAGACAAAGTCATTCAGGATAACTTGATTTCAAAACTGGATGATCACAAAACCAGTCAAACGCAGACGTCCTCGCCCAAGGACTGAAAAAAGAAACTAAGGGTTTTAGTGTGGAATATTTTGTTTTTTTTTTTTTTTTTTTTTTTTAAAGATGAGTGTTTCAGGCCTTTTTTGTTTCGTAGCCATGAAACAGGAGCTACTGTAGACGCTTGTGGTCTGTGTTGTAGCTGCCCTCCCGTAGTATGCCTCCCTCTGATGGGCGAGAAGTGACACAATACTTCCCATTTAGGTGCTGGGTCAACACGAGCGAACCGGAAGGTATCCTTCCCAAACAACTGTAACAAATTTTGAATACAAATTTTTGTCGGCGCGGGGGTTCGAACCCGGGACCTTCCGCATGGCAAGCGAGTGCTTAACCACTGAGCTTATTCTCTGAATGATTCATCCAGTGGTAAGAGATATAAGGTTTGCAAGATTTTTCTGATGTGACCTCTTCAAAGTCAGACGACTTAATTAGTATTGCCAAGCACCTGAAAAATTCCACTGCTATTAAAGAAAACCGAGGAGGAGATCGTGTGAGTGGAAGATCTGTTGGAAAGAAAAACTAACTGCGCCAATGGATCAAAGGTTTAAGAGGAACAGAATCACACTACAGCAGAGGTAAATCTGTGAGAATCTTACCTCCATTCAGAGCTATCCATTAGTAAACTAAGAAAACTCTACAATGACCAAGCCTCTAGTTCAGACAAGGTTTCCAGGGACCATGTTCCAGAAAATCTTTTATACAGAATTCAACATTGGGTTTAAAGGACCTGCAACAGATGTTTGCAGTTTATGTACTAAACTGAAACTGCAACTCAAATTTGCCAAGGATTCGTCTGACAAAGCTATGATTATGACACAGATAACGATTCACAAAACTCGGTCTAAAGCTTTTTATGCTCTTCTCCGTGAACCTGATGATCTAGAAAACATTAAGTTTTTGCTTTGATATGCAACAGGTTCAACCTTTGCCAAAGACGGGTATAACGGAGGCATTCTACTCTAGACAGCTAAGTCTATACAACTTGTGTGTAACTGACATTGCAACCGACAAACCAGTATTTTTACACTTGGACCGAGAATTTGGCAGGAAGGGGATCCATTGAGGTATCGTCAGCACTTTACCATTTCCTGAGAAATATTTCAATTGGATGGTAAAAAAAACAATTCGCTTATTCAGCGATGGGTGTGCTGGACAAAAACAAGAATAATATTGTCATCCATTACTTTGATGAAGTTCTTACAAGTGATGATGATACAGATGTGGAAAAGATAATCTGGATTTTCCTGTTCGTGGTCACAGCTATATGCCAGCTGATAAGAGTGTTTGGGAGAGTGGAAAAAAAAAAACAAGAAGATATTCTGAAATTTTATTGCCTGAAGATTATTATGAGATTTTCCAGGAAGTTGGGGAAGTGAGGAAACTTGGAGTTGACTGGAATATTGTAGACACAAAGGCTCTATTTCCATCTATTGTAACTTGAACAGAATTTCAGATGTAAAAAAAATAGAACTAATTAAAACTGGTTCACAAAGTCCAATTCAAGTTAGAGGGCTCACTACCTACCGATTTGATGCAAATGAATCCGCAGATTCACTATTGAAACGAGGCATGACAGTAAACCCACATAAAAGGGTTTGAATTTGCAGAACTCCCCCTTCAGGACGTGATAAACTTCCACAAAGAAGAAGGACATTGACAACCTTTTTACAAGCAATGATAGGAGAGTGGAGAAATGAAGAAAAATTCAATCACTACAAGAGTATTGTTGATGGTGTTACGAGTACTTCTGAAGAACCTGACACTGAAACACAAGAACCTGAGTGTGACTGTCTGGAGGACGACATTGGCATCCTCATTTGAACCATCTCATCCATGTTTGAACCTTGAACCAGCACCAATGTTCGTTATGAACACAATAGTGGATAAAAAACAGGTAAGAATAGCATGAAAAAAATTCTAAGCTTTTACCGACTTGTTCAAAAAGTAACAAGTTCGAGTACCATTAGAACAAAATGCAACAAGTCACAACTAAAAGCTCAAATTACGGTAAAAGCTTTAAAACTAGGATTTGAAATACAGTATCCCATTTTTTTTTTAATTTTATAAAGAACAAAATAAAAAAAAATCATAAGATATCACTTTCCATTATTGAGATATTAGTTTTTTGGCTCTTCTGAAAAGTAGGATTTGACGGACATGTGACATTTTGGTCAGATGCTCCTCAATTATCTCATTGACTCAATTCCAATTTCCGCGCTCGACATTTTACTCGTTGGCACTCGTTGTTTTCCATCGTAATATGATGTTTTCAGAAATGTTAGTACAAGTGGAGGGGATAATTCTACTTTTTCCCAGCGTGGACTTCCCCTCTCGCTTTGCTCCAGCGTCAAGCCAGCGTCGACTGCAAAATAGAGTTCCATCTTCACTTCGACCCCATGTTAGCAACATCGACTTTAGGTTGATGTTGCCAAAGTCGACGCTGGAGACTCTCTATCGCGACCGGCTGTAAGTATCTTGAACTCTATTAAATTCC